>BMAO01033818.1:0-87082 GCA_019973975.1 Trichonephila clavata | reverse complement strand
ATTTGTCGTAGTCTCTCACTACCCCTATGATTATTAACTCCCCTTTGCATATTATCTAAATTTGGGTATGTTTGGATTCATGATTAACGACTACTTAATTAATAAATCAATAATTATTTATTAATCTTTCTTAATAGAGAAATACACAAATATCAATCAAACTTTAAGAACAACAAATTACAGTGGAGTGCGATAAGAATTCAATTGTGAACGACGGAACACTAACTGGAAACACGGAGAATAAAGCATACAATCAAACTACGCATTTTATATCTAATTTATGAAGATAACTGACCTGATACCTTTTTAAGGCCGGTTTCTCAAATACTGGTTTTGTTCTAAGGAGCGGCTTCAATCATTTATATCTTCAGTTCCGTCCCGAACCGAATAATGACCTTTTTCAATAGCCTTCCTCAGGCGAATATACTTCCACTAGTTAAACTAATCTCTCAGAATCACCTTCTTAATCAACCTCGTAGTTATCCTCTATCTCTTCATTTCATTTCTCCCTTTTATATCTTTTTCGAACTCGCTAAACCCGAAACTATTCTGTTTGCATAAGTCACACCTTTGGCTCTCGGCGGGGATTGGTTAAAATAAATAACAATCTTTAAGGATTTGAGAGAAGGTTAGTGAAACGTGTAAAGCACCCGTCACAATCCCCTCCGAGAAAAAAAGCGTGACTTATTGAAGGTCTAAACGACCTGCAAGAACTCGCTAAATTTACCTAACATCTGAAAAAACACTGAACCTGCACAAAATTTTAACTACTCTAGAATGCCTAAAAATACTGAACTTGTAGAAAGTTAACTCACGAACTTTATAATGCCTGAAAATATTGAACTTGCAGAAAATTTTAACTCTCTAAGTTAGAAACTTTAATTAAACTAGCACACAGAAATGACTACTCAAAGGGGTACTCCACTCTAATATATTGAACTTTTACAAACATACAATCCTTACAGTGCATCCCATTCGGGCGAAGATCAGGGGAAAACCTTTCCAGGAAAAACCCCTGATCATGCACTTTACTTAAGTGCTAATAAATATAAAATTTTACATTAATATCTTCTCACGACATCAAATTTTTCATCGCATCACTATGTTCAGGGACTGCTGCCCTGAAAGGAAACCTTGTCAATTTTTTCTAAAACATGACATTAAATGCACAGAATTTTATACAACTTCCTTATTGACATAAAATATGGCATACATTATATTATATATATATAGTTTTATAACCAAATACCTTTTATCTGGTTTCATTTTCAAAAATTCCCAATCAATCGCGCTGCGCTGTTAATGTTTTTTGTTAGTATTCCTAATTACGCCGCGCCCAGAAACCAGACACTACTTATACATCTTAATAATTACACACAAAAATATATACATTTTTTACATAGAATATATTACAACAAACAATACAAGTAATCTCACATATAAAGCCTCGTCTTTAATGTGTAGCAAAACAATTGCAATTCAACAAATGTTTTTCCACAATTTGGAAAAAAATTAAATACAAAAGCTTTTTCAACCGATATGAAAATACACAAATCGCAGTAACTTTTGTAGGTTAATTTTACAAAAAAAATAGACTAGCCCACATGGGAAATACTCCGAACTGTCTGTCAGAGGAAAAATAAACAAATTAGAATTATACAACCTGGGTAGTCTTTTGATCCAGTCTGCATAGGCTTTGTCTCCAACCATGGCCTCTGTGCTGGATGACCTTGTCCTAGGGTTGTCCTCTCTGCGCTCCCACCTTCTGGGTCTCCTCTTCCATCGAGTCCGTTGAAGTTGGATATGCTCCTGCTGAGGCGTTGTTTTCCTTTGTGAGAACGGGACTTGGCTGTTGTCCACTCGACGTCGGCTCCGAAGATTGTATGGACAGCTCCTTTCCTGATGAGGTCTGTTGTACTTGAATCTGTGGGATGGTCCTGGAACTGCTCTTTCAGAACTATTTTCTTCCACCTTTCTATACCGCTTTCTGGAGGGGCGAGACGGCATTGACGAGGAAATCTTTCTATTGTCTCGGGATACCTGGGCCTCTGGTCTCTTCTTCTTTTGTATATTATCTCTCTAAGAGTCTGGTCTTCCTCTTTTCTCTTTTTCAGTCCAATAGGGTTTTTTTTTTGAAATTATACACGTCACCCCCCGAAGAAACAGCAGATTCCGTCCGTCCACGTTTTTTTCTCACCTCCACTCCATCCCGTCTATTCGCAACTATATCTCTACTACCATTTACATTTCCTGATTTCGATCCTTTACGACCACCCCTATCATTCTCCGATTGCACCAATCTCGACTGCCCGTCATCCGACCTGACGGATGCCACTACTATTGTCACTTTCCGACTCGGCAACACTGTCTTCTCTTTGATGGTAAATTATCACCTGGTCCACATTAACCGTTATTCTTTTACCAAATTTTAATATTACTAAATTATTATTATTTTTTACACTCAGAACTTTATATGGGCCCTCAAACTTTGGCATAAATTTACCTACTATTTTCTTACTTGTCGAACTTAACGGGTGAGTTTGAACTAATACTAGATCATCAACTTTCACATTACTTTCACGCCTCTTTTTTTTAATAATATTTCGCCCACTTCTAGTGCTGGCGCTTTGTATGAATTCTAGCCTCCTCAAACAACCTTTCTATGTTCCCACAAACTAAATCTGATCCATCAGTTACCATAACTAAATTTTGAAAAGGGGTGATTAAGTTTCGACCTGAAAATAATTCCGCCGGTGTTTTACCCGTTGTCTCACGTACTGCTGTCCTAATAGTATATCCGAACTCTTGCAAAAATTGATCCCAGTTAGTGTGATTATCCGCGACAAAACTCGAAATCATTTTTAAAAGAGTGCGATTAACTCTTTCTGTTTGATTAGCTTGTGGACGATATACCACAGTTTTAACGTGTTTTATGTTCAACCTGCGACATACTTGCTCAAAAACTTCGGATATCATTTGGGGGCCGTTGTCGGTGATTAATCTAACAGGAGCTCCATAACGCGCAATATAATTCTCAAAAAATGCATTGGCAATTGCTTTAGCCGAAGCTTTCCTTAAGGGAACTATTTCAACCCATTTAGAAAAATTATCTGTAATTACTAAAATAAATTTTTAGCGTTCTGGACTAGTTGCAGGGTATGGGCCTAACAAATCTAAAGATACGATTTCATTCGGAAAATTCGTTACTATCGGAATTAATTGACCAGCTGGTAATTCGTTTTTATAATTGACTTTTTGGCACTGGTCGCAGGTTGCTACATATTTGCAAATGTATTTCCTCATGTACGGAAAATAACACGCGTCTTTTAATTTTATAAGTAGGTTTTCTTTTTGCCTAAATGGCCTGCCATCTGCGAGTCATGGAATTCTCGCATAACATCTTTACGTAATGTTTTAGGCATAAATACCCTTAATTCACCTAGTGTGGTTGTATATTTTGCATAATATAGCAATCCGTCTATCAATTTAAAGTCACGGGACCAATTTCTACAGATTGATTCATTAATGGAACTATCGTCCGGATTTTCCAAAAACTTCACGATGTGACCTAGCTCCGGATCATTTCTCTGTTCCTCTCTCAACTGTTCTCTAGACGATAATACTAACGATCTAATCACCCCACAAGACACCTTTGGTTCTTCATTACTTTCTAACGGGTTTCTAGACAACATATCAGCCACTAAATTTTGCGTACCTGGGTGATGTTCCCATTCTACATTAAAATCCGCCAACTTTTGTTTTTGCCCTGTATTTAACGTAGTCTTTAATAAATCTATCCGTACCGGTTCGTCCGAAATTGCCAATTTTTCAATTTGCGAATCCGGAATGATTAACGATTTTTTAACAAAATCAAAACTGATCCTTGCATGTGACATAAAATCAATACCTATGATACATGGATCTTGCATCTCAGCAATCACATGAAATTTCCATAACTTCGAAAATTCTCTTATATTAATTCTTAACTCAACTGTGCCTAAATTTCTGCATTCTGACCCTTGAGCTGTAACTACTTCAGCTAACGATTTCTTAATAGGACAGAAAGAAAAATATGACCGGTACGTTTTTTCTGAAATAAATGACTTTTCCGCACCTGTATCCCAGAGCCCTTTTAGAAACGTATCATCCAAAAGAATCGACACATACGGAAGATCAACTGGTGATAATCGTAATGAATTAAGTTTAATTCTATTAGGAGGATTTGACTTAACTAGCAATCGTTTACCTCCCGCAACACGATCGCTTAGAAGTTTAAACTGGCATTTCTTTGCCTTTCGCTGTTGCAATCAACACGCCTCCAATTCTGCTTTGCTGAATCATCATTAGGGCCCTTCCTAACCACCATCCTACGGTTCTGGTACCGGTCTGTTCGCTGATTTGGCTGATTGTAGCGATTTCCTCCCTCGAATTCTTGATTTTGATAATTACGACGAGAAAAATTATTCGCACCCCTGCCTAGTCCTCTTTGATCATTTTGACTATTTCCGACCCCAGTATCTCTCCAATTTCTATTATTCCTTCTTTCCTCAGGATTCCTTCTCATATCCCAACTTCATCTAGCAAAATTATTACTCGAACCCTGGTTTTCCCTGCAGCTATGACATTCCTCATACCGGTCTACCAACTCTATCAATTGAGCTTTCGTTGTGGGGTTTCGAACTTTTAAATAATCCATTATTTGGGATTCTAGTCGCATTACTATGTGATCGATCAATTTTATCTCATCATAATTCAAATCCAAAGTTTTATGTATTTTTAATAGCTGAAAAATAAAGTCTGACGGGGCTTGACCTCTCCGTTGTTTCGATGAGAAAAATTGAGCCTCTAACTATGATTTATTCCGTATTACCGGAAAACTATCTGACAATTTCTTTTTAAGCGTTGCAAATGCAGTCGCTTCTTCATTTACACACTCGAACCCAATCACATCAAAACCAGTCTAACGCTCTCCCAATTAAATGACCTTTTAAATACGCACATGATAGATTCGCCGGTATTTCATAGTAGGCTATATTGTCGTCTATATATGAAATAAACTCAGACACATTTTCTTTACCCGAAAAAAGTAATTCCGGCAAAACTCTAAATCCTGCACCTGCTCTTAATTCTGGTATTTCGTTTGGGTGCCAGTGTCGTAGTCTCTCACTACCCCTATGATTATTAACTCCCCTTTGCATATTATCTAAATTTGGGTATGTTGGATTCATGATTAACGACTAATTAATTAATAAATCAATATTATTTATTAAAATCTTTCTTAATAGAGAAATACACAAATATTAATCAAACTTTAAGAACAACAAATTATAGTGGAGTGCGATAAGAATTCAATTATGAACGACGGAACACTAACTGAAACCACGGAGAATAACGCATACAATCAAACTACGCATTTATATCTAATTTATGAAAATAACTGACCTGATACCTTTTTAAAGCAGGTTTCTCAAATACTGG
Organism: Trichonephila clavata; assembly: GCA_019973975.1. NCBI lineage: Eukaryota > Metazoa > Arthropoda > Arachnida > Araneae > Nephilidae > Trichonephila > Trichonephila clavata. The sequence continues at coordinate 81,604 of BMAO01033818.1, read as the reverse complement.
TTTGTTCTAAGGAGCGGCTTCAATCCTTTATATCTTCAGTTCCGTCCCGAACCGAATTAATGAACCTTTTTCAATAGCCTTCTTCAGGCGAATATACTTCCACTAGTTAAACTAATCTCTCAGAATCACCTTCTTAATCAACCTCGTAGTTATCCTCTATCTCTTCATTTCATTTCTCCCTTTTATATCTTTTTCGAACTCGCTAAACCCGAAACTATCTTGTTTGCATAAGTCACACCTTTGGCTCTCGGCGGGGATTGGTTAAAATAAATACAATCTTTAAGGATTTGAGAGAAGGTTAGTGAAACGCGTAAGCATCCGTCACAGATTTATTATTATAAATTCACAGTCTAAGTTATTTTTCAATATTTAATTAAGGCCTATATTTTGCTCTCAAGGAAGCCAGCGCAAAAAATCCGGTTTTACAAAGGTAGGATGTTGGAAATAGTGCTAGTATACCAAATGTTTTTGTTTACATTACAGAAAATTACAAAAACAAAATAACACCATATTTTTCCTGGAACTTAAATGTAAATTACTTAAAATACCAATTACTTAAACGAAGCATACAAAACTTAGTACTAATTTTAACAATTTGTACAGTTTATAATGAAGGTCATATAATTGTAGCTTTAGCGTCAATGTATATTACTATTACATTCAATACATTGTTATTGTATGGGAAGCGCGATGATTATTACAGTTGAAAATCGGGTCACATATGCTGAAAGTTTGTGTTAGGTTTTTATAGCCCCTATTAGGAATATTGTATGGGGCTACTGATTCTCTACTATATGTGATTAGGTGGATAAAGATTTATAGTGATAGTTTCATTCAATCACAAAAAAAGAGAAAGAGAAAGTGTAATTTTTGAGAATTGTTCATGAAATATATATTTTTTAGCAAAAATACATTTAATTAGATGTTAATTTATATTTTTAATGAATTATAGGTAATTGTCAGAAATTGGTAACAACTTCGAGACTTGCTATTGTTAAGCCATACATTTTGGGGTTATGAATCTAAACTCAGTACATCACTTATTTTGTCAAGGTAGTGAAGGAATTGATCGCGTTTGTACTTCTTTTTCATACATATAAATACGAAAGCCCAATCATTTGCAGTGACATCTTTAAATTTATAGAGGCACTGGATCTCTCTGCACAAGTAAATTTCACCTGTGACCCTTTTAAATTCACAGTACCTAGAATACGGGGTGAAATACTCGAAGAATCGGCGAATCATAACAAATAAATGTGTGTGTGACTCACAATCTTACTAACCTGGACACAAACCGATTAAACTGACTGCCACTTTTGGACTAAATCTGTAATGATGGTGCATGGTGCTAAATCTTGACTGGATGACGGACATGGCATAATAATTCAGTCTTGCTCACTGTTGCCAGTTGGCATGTAGTTCGAAATTCATAGTTTTTTGGGATATTGTTCAGGAATAACATTTGACGATGAAAATATTTTTGATCATATTGTGGCTGAGTCGAGAACTAGGAAAGGATTTGAGTGCCAGGTCTACTTGTCTTATGCCTTAAGACTTCCTTGACTATGTGATACATTTTTTTTTAATCATGGAGAAAAAGTTACTTTATTTTGTGCCTGTTTTCTAAATAAGCTTATTATTTGTAAATAAAGAAGTTTGTTTTTACTTTTTTTTATTTCTAATGGGCAGCGGATTGCTGTTTTACCATTGCAGACCTAGTATATTCACGGAAGCTGGTATCCCTTTTTAGTGCGGCGCCCTATAGGCGGATACTAATCACCGCAGGTAATTTTGACGCCCAGTTCCTTCCCTATAGGGAAGCACCTGAGCTCTGACGATGCGAACATGTACTAAGATTTAATTTTGCGAGAACAACCAAGTCAAACAGACACTCTAGGAATCTTTCACATGCTGTATAATCATTCGACATGGTCGCTGTCGGTTTTCTGCATCATGAAAATCCACCGACTCGGGCCGGGGTGGAACCCATAAACTTGGGTGTAGAAGGCCAGCGACAAACCAACCACTCCACCAGCTGGCAGTTTTTTTTTTTACCTAATGGGTGCATATTTGCAACTAAGCCTTTTCAGGCACGGCAACTCCTCACATCTGAGAGCCATTTCATGGCGGCACGATCTAGTGGCGGCTCTAACTAAGAAATGTGGACAATTGAATTTTTAATCCTAGCTCTCGTCTGATGCAGAATATTGACGTGATTTAATTTTGCTGAGAGTACCATAGCCAAATCAATACTCAAGAGATCTTCTACATTCCGCATAACCATACGACATGCGTACCTACGATTTTCGAAACCAGAATATCTATCAACTTCAGCCGGGATCGATCCCGCAACCTTAGGCTTGAGAATTGGGCACTCTAAGCAACTGAGTCGACGAATGCAGAAGTGGACAGATATATTTAAAAAATGATGTATCAGCATTTAATTGGCTACATTGTATTTTTTGAATGATTATAGCTGCATATGGTAAATAAAATCAATTGATTGATTATTTTACAGCATCGCACTTCAGAGTAACACGAGAGCAAATGGTGACGGACCTAATAATTTTAATCCTCGGTCTGTAATTGAATCAGATCCAATCATTGTATGATATAATGCTGAAATTTTGAGTTAGGACTTGATTTTTAATTTACTTATAATTAGGTTGGTATTCCTTGACTGAAGAAAAAAGGATCCAATTGACAAACTTGATGGGTAGCTCTTGGACTGGAATCTTCAGCAATTTTTATTTCGTTACGCAGACTTGCTTTGGCATAAATTGAAAGCAGATTTTCTACTTTCCAACAAATTACAGTTTTAAGGAATTCTTTTTTTAGGATTCTTTTTGATTTATTTATATTCAAATAAAATATTTATCTGCATATAAAATAAAATTACAAAGCATGACCAGTTAGTTGCTTTTCTACGGACTTTTAATTTGGGGAAAAATATGAAAGAGATATGTGTGTGTTTTTCTACGTACATTAGACAATAACGCATAATAATAAGAAGAAGAATAGGTAATATATATTATATTAAAATATAACAACACGTAATCTCATTTATGGTTCAGACAATTTAAAAAATAATTCTGCGTATTCATATAAAAGCGTGAAAACACTGTAGCTGTTTATATTAATTAAGAGAATTAAATTGCTGCTTAAGTATTCTTTATGGCATATATAACTAATTTAATTCTGAAACTTACCTCATGAATCTACAAGAAAAATAAAAGTTTAAATTTTTTTAAATCTAACAATGTACAGTCTCTGGCTTATGCGTTTTTCATTGTGCTCATTTTTAAAAAAAAAATATTATTTTAATATTTCGTTAAATTTTGAGAGCTAACAAAGACTTAATTGATTTTTTTCCAATTAAGTGCTTTAACTGTTTTCTCTCTTCTTTTTTTGTTCAAAAATTATGTTAGTCTGCTAATTATGCATTCGAATACGAAGCTGTCACATTTCCTTTAAAAATCGAAAAAGTTGTAGCTTTCTTAAAAAGAATTAAGTAAAATTTATCAAAAAATATCTGAAATATATATAGCGTAACAGATATGTTTCTGTTAATAGGTAATAGATCGTAACAGGTGAAATAAACTACGTTGCAAATATGATTCCTGATCACATGGCCAGTTTCATTTTCTACACGATTAAATTTTCGTAGATGTAACAGGTGATCTGTGTGAGTAATCTTTAAGGAAGAAATCAAAATTTAATTGTATAAAATAAATGAAAATTGTTTGCTTAAATATATTTTGACTGAAATATGAGTTATAACTGCATAACACACCAAAAACAAAATTATCAAAACTTAATCACTCTGTGGTATGATGAACAAAATCAAGCTCTTTACCGTTATTTAGCCAGTTTCGTTTCTCTCTATTTTCCTTTTACCAAAAAAAAAAGACAAATAAGTTTTTCACAATATAATAACTTATACTTATTAAATTAAACTGCTTTATTTCTGGTCTGTATTAATATATTAAAAAATTATACTTACAAATCTATAAACCATAACTCAATTCCTAAAATAAATCAATTCTAACTTTTATTTTTCTTCGCTACCACAAACAAAAAAAATTATACATTTCTTTCTTCTCCTGAAATTTTTGAAACTACTAAGACATCAGATGTATTTTAGAGAAACGGCGAAATTCAAGTCCAACAGAAGTCGAAGGGAGATAAAAAAATGGCTGCAGAAAAATCAAAACAAGCGTCTCCTAGGAAATCATGTCCACCCGCTCAGAGTGCTTTGGACACTGAGACTGACGTCCTTTGAGCTCTGTTGACATCATCAAGTAGCTGTATTTTAGAAACGGGTCCCGACGGGATCCTGTATCCTTTCGCAGGACACCATTCGGTCCGCTGATTTACTAAAGAGACTCTGTCAGCCCTCCAGACAGTTGCCTTAATATTTAAGTGGATTGGGACCAATTAGAGTAGGAGGTACATAATGGTAAGGATGTTCCGTAAAGGATTGTGTATAAGATGTTTGTTTCGGTTCCGTCCATGCTATTGTGAAAAGAAATACGTTGTGATTCATATTGTAAATATGGATAAAATCTTAGTATTGGAAAGAGATAGTTTTTGATTTTATAAATGTGCGATACAGGATTATGTATGTAAAGTATTTTAAATATATCAGTAAATAGTTGATTTCTCTTTAAAATTAAATTTTATAGAACAGGTAAGTTAATGTTACTTTCATACTGAAACAAGTAATATAAAAAAAAATTAAGTCAATTCCTACTTAGGTCAACAAAGGAAAGTTTTATTTTATTTTCTTTTTATTAAGTAATTATAATTAATATAAATATATATATACATATGACAGAATCACAATATTAAGTGGCAAAATAGAAAGCGATTTTCCTTACAATTTTCCATTTTCCTTTTTATATATGGTGTTGGACTATTTTATTTTTGTTCGTTACTATCACTAATTAAATTTAATTATTCCAATAAAAGGGTTTAGTAAAAATAAACCACATTCGCAGAAATTAAGCCTATTTATTTAACGATTGAAAACTTGAACAAGATAAATATATATAGGGAGAGCGTGAATTAATAGTAGGAATTTAATTAGGAAGACTGTCAACCAAATGTCAACACTTGATTTTATATATATATATATACATATATACTAGCTGTTACCTGCTTCTTTGGGTATTTCGTAGTGTTATGTGACTATATACTGTTCCTATATTACTTGACACTAAGTCCTGGTATTAACCTTTCAATTATTTTCAAAAACATTCTTATAGCTATAGCCTCTTGATTTAAAAAAGAACATGGCTTGACATTTTAAAATGAAAGCATATTATTTTTTATACTTTCGCAACGCTTCCCCCTCTTGGGGGTCGATTTCTGCAAAACAATTTCTTTGCGGGAATGTACTTAACAAAATATACATGTCTGTCAAATTTAAAATCTGCGGGTCTTACAGTTCAAAAATGAAAATGCTTATTCATAATTCTTCTCCTCCCTACCTCTCTTCCTTGGAAGTCCATTTCTTCACACACACACACACACGCGCGCGCGCGCGCACACGCACACACACACGTGTACATTCTTAGAGTAAATTTACTCATCAAAAAGAAGCACGACCTCAAAAATTTCACGCCGGTTGTTTTAATTCGTCTGGAGTGAATGATTGAATTTGTGTTTTTTAACACCCTTTTATAAGTTTCACTTGTATGCAACGAAATCTTTGAACTCAATTTTTACCCATTTTAAAATGTCAGATTAATTCGAAATTTTGCTCACTTGTCCAGAACTTTGTCGATAGCAATACAATAACTTAATAATTTTGTTCCATTGTCCTGATCAGAATCATCAGAATTAACGGTTTCCCATTTTCAGATCCCATCCCGCATCTGGCGACTTATTTCCGATCCCATTTCCCTATTAAGCGACAAAAAGTTTAAGTTACAACTTTGTTCGGTTAGCTATAAAAAGGTGGTTTTTTTTTTGTTTTTTTTAACTATAATTTTTTTCTTAATACATATATATAATATTTTTTATTTATTGAGTACTGAGAAACATTCTAAGATATGCTTATGTTTTATTATTTAATTTGAAAATATACTGAAACGTACTATAAAATATTATTTTTGTAGTCTATTGTAGTAAATGAAACACCCAATTTATTTTTGTGAAGAATGTATAATCATAAAATCAAAATGCGTGATTGAATTGTAAAAGAATCAATAATTTATTCGTAAACGTGAAAAACTTTTTTAAAAGAGACAATCATTACAGGTAGAAAGAGGGAGAGAGAGAGAATAAATGTTAGTCTTATCGATTCATATTATTTTTTAAGAAGATAAAATTAATAGATCTCAAAGCTATTTATTCAGGGATTAAATAATTATTAACATATATTCACAGTTAAAAAAAACTAATATTTTTAAAGTTATTTTTTAATAAAGAAGCCTTCAAGAAACATGCAATTGAAAATATTTTCCGATATGACGAACATGCATTTTAAATTTGTTAATTTTATATCCAGATATCTTTAATACAAAATGCAGTAAAAAGAATTCATCAATTCGGCAAAAATTAATGTATACAGCCACGCGTTTATTTAAATTCTTTTCCCATTTTATCACATCAAATTATAATTTAGCTAAATAATAGTTTCAAAAAGCGCCATAACCATTTATAGGTAATTAAAAAGCGATAGTTTTTTTCCCGTATGCCTTTTTTATAAACATAAAAATTTTTTCTTCAAACATTCTTTAATACATTAGACCTCAAGGGGAACAAGTTTAATTAGAGAAATTATAAACACCTAATTAGACTTCACTAATCGTTTCTAAATAAAAATTTAACGCCATAACACCGTATTATCATACACTTGTTTGATAATCTTCCATGAATAAAACCACACACATTAAAATTCGCACCATTCTCACGTTCAACAGCTATTCTCACCAGCCCACGGCATCTGAATTTATGTGCCTTTTGTGCATGTTTAACACAAATACCAACGATCCAAAAACCCCTAGCGTAAACCACCAGTGTGCAATACTTTTCCGTCTCATAGTACAAGAGTACTGTCTAGAACACGCCAAAAAATACAAAACTACCAGGCTCGTCAATTTCCCCCGAGTCCCATAGAAATAATACGAATCGACAAGGACTAGAGTAAAAAAAGGAGGAGCGTTACTGCTTTTACAAAAGGATCCTGGACTATAAATATCAGAGTAATTATGCAATCGTTACAGTGGATGCCGGAATTTAAAAAATGAGATCCCTAGACTGCTATTCTTTTTTGAATTTATGTAGAGTGGGATGGCAGCACGGTAATTGCCGCCATTTTACTTGCCAGAGTTCGATTTTTCTGGAACCCATTGTTGTTGCTGAACGTGCTGGGCATGATGGGGCTATTGTGTTCAGTTCCGTGGCAACAGTTTGAAGAATGGGTTCTCTTTTTGATGCTAGCAGCTTAAAAAGAAGACGCCGATCGTGCCAGAAATCAAAGTGTTTTTCCTGCAAGATTGAACAGAATTTTCTGGAGTATAAGTTTCGAGGTTTTTTTTAAATAGAAGCTGTGTTGCGGGAAAGAAGAAAATAAAACCAATTTTGTCTTGTCAATTAATTATTCTTCAATCATTAATTTTGGTGAAAGCAATAGTTAATTCTTTCCGTGCAATTTAATTGTTGTACATGTAATTAAAGATGTGTGGACATGGCAAAAGTTTTAGTTTTCTGGCGAGATTAATTTATCACGAAGTATTAAATTATTATTGTTTCAATGCTTATCAAGCACAGCAGTATATTATTTCTCTGAGTAACGTTAGCTGTTCTATCTACAAAGAAAAATTATAATAGTTAAAAGCCATATTTTTAAATTTGTAATTTTTGTATAGAGCAAATTATTTTTGTTTGATCTTATTCGATTCTTTATAATTTCTCTGCATTAGTTTTCTATATTATAAGAGAAACTAATGGTTATTTTTCTGTGTAGAATTTTTAGGGCCTTTGCAATATAAGTCGTATTGATCTTATGGAATGCAAAATGAAATTGCTGAGATAAACTAAATTACAAAAGTAAGCTAAATTACTTAATTGATTACAAAAAAAATAGTTTTCATTCAAATCTATCCAAAGAAGAAAATTTTTATTTAATATTAAACAGAACCCTAATTTATTGATGATAATTCCAATAATAATTGTACTAACTGAAAAGGAACTCAGAAATGAAAGTTTAACAGCTTATAAATTAGCTAGATATTTATAAAAAAATATCTACTTTAATTCCTATGAGAAATTAATTAAAAAAACATTTTTTACCCACAAGGAAAAATTGAAAATTCAAGATATCAGATTTAATAAAATCGATGTGATTTAAATAATCGTTTTAAGTTTAATCTGGGTTTTCACAATCCTTGCTTGGGTTTTTATAGCAGAATTTCTGTTCTTGCAATTAAGAAAAAGAGGGCGAACTTTTTGAAAAAAAGTTTATATTAAGCTCTTATTTTGGAAATATACCTATTTTTAATATATTTAGTGCCTGATTATAAAAAAAATTCCAGTAATTTTTGTTCTGAAAGGGTTTTTTTGGTTACGTGTTCTTTTTGAATTATAGGTTAAGAATAAGGGGGGGGGGGTTAAAACCTTAACAACCACTGTAGGGTGTTTTTTCACATATATTTTACTCGGAAAATATCACTACGCTTAAACAACGAAAAACAATCTTAAGTAGACAGTTCACTACAGATAAATATGTCAAAATAACTGTAAAAAATCTTTATATATATATATATATATATATATATATCCGATTTAAACTCTTATGTTAAGATTTACTCGGGAAATATATAAAGGGAAAAAAATCACTCACAATTCATGTTTAGAGTACTATGTTTAGAGTACCAAGAGAATGTCAAAACAAGACCGAAGACTCGCTTGAAGCCAAAGCTACTCCATAAATCGCTAGATAAGACCACATCTGTGAGGGTCAAATTGTGTTTTTGTTCCCTCTATGTAGAATCCCAATCCAAAAGAAATAAGTAAACAAATAAAAATCATAGTATCATAAAACTCCTACAGATGGCGCCAGGCTCACTAACTTTACTCCTCTCTTTCCAGTCAAGCGTTTCGGGAAGAAGATGCGAATCGGCGGAGCCTGTTGAGCGAGCGTCTTTGGAATGCTGGGATTGTGGGGGTCGTGGATCCGTGAAAGAATTCGGCCGACCCTGACTCGATGTGGCTTTTATGTGCCACTCAAAAAAGTCCCATACCCTCGATAGAGACGTTATTTATCTAGCTAGCAGACCGTGCTTTGATTTTGTTCCTCGTATGGACTTCAAAGGATGACGGTTTGCTGAATGGGGATATTTGAAACGAAATCTTCCGTTCTCTTTTGTGATTTAATTTGAAGTAAATTCATTTGAATTAATTGAATGGATTCTAATGAAGTAATGAGCGGATTCTTGCTTCGGTTTGTAAAGCATTCTTAGAAAAGTTTTAAGGAGAAGCTTTTTCTAGGTGTTTTAAAGTACCAAAATATTTAAAGCTGCATTGAATTGGGATTCATTGATAATGAACAATCTTTAAAAGAAAGAGAGGACAGAGACAATATATATTTGTGTCTAGCAAAGAATCTGAAATATAAATATGTTTTTTAATAGTAAAACAAAATAATTCCATCAAATTTTCATTTGCACATGGGATGCAAAAACCACACATAGATTTCTAATTTAATGAATTTAAATTCATTATTTCAAATTCAAAAAGATACAAGAATGCAGATTGTATGTAATTGAATTCTTCGTAAAAGAGAACAATGGTTGAACTAATTCGAAAATAAATGTAAAGTAATGAAAGTATTGATTGTAAAATTAAAGAGTGAGTTTTTCTAAAAAAAAAATAAATCTAAACATGCGTGATTACAGGGTATTACAAATAAAAATTGGAAAGCTATCTGATCGGAAACTATAGCTGATGTATTCGACATAGTTTATGTGTGTAAGGTTTTAAATAAATGGTATATCTTTTAGTTTTTAAAATTAAAATATATGATATCACTTATTGAAAACCTTGCACAAACTATGTCGAACACATCAGCTACAAATTTGATTTTTAAAATCGATTGAAAAGCATCCACATCATTATTTGGCTAACTCAAATCATGATATTGTACAATTAAAATAATCACTAGTTCCGTAAATAAATTTTTAAGTCGAAATATGAAAAAACAAAGAAAGTGCATTTTTAAAATACATATCTATGGAGTTCCTAAACTAAAAATAAATTAGCGAAATCAAAGCTACTTTGTTTAAATAAAAATGTATTTAATCTTAAAATAAAATTTAATTAAATCGAAACAATGTAAGATAATACCATGTGTCATTAATAGAAATTAAATTCGATCAATTTAAATTCAAGTATCACACGCATCACATACTTCCTATTGATATTCATAGCCCACTAATGAATTCCATTGTTCATTACCCGTTTCGTAAATGCAATGGATAGCTATAGGAAATGATTAGCTATAGGGTGCACTCGCTCATTCTATAAAATAAAGATTTGCCAACAGAATCTAATAGGAATAGATATTTAATCTTTAAGTACTAAAATGTACAATCGTGTTTTGAATATTATTATTAAGTATATGTAACGTTAGAATAAACCAAAAAATATACAGTAATTTAATTTATAAATAACTTCGTAGAATGCAATGAATATTTGAACACAGAACTGTCTACATTATCATATTCACATTGGACTTAATCACGTATTTTATACTTTTTAGTTGCATATGTTTGTTTAAATTAGCATCAATGAATTAATGTGGCATACCATAATCCTTTTATATAAATATTATATATTCCCCATAGGTTATTGTAGCATATTGACTCGACTGTACATATTAAAAGGATATATATCTAGGATGCAGGTTTGCACTTGGTATGTTTGTACTAATACAGTATATATTAATGTGAATTTGAAATAACATAATCCAAGATAGAAACTTTTTTAAAAATTACATGACTGATTTACTCGACACGGCATTCGCCGTTTTTATAATCTCTCTGATTGTTATGATAAAAGGTTGGGGACAAAATTCATCAACCAGCAGCTGCTTTAATTTCTTATCAATGATTAAAATGAGTTCTAAAATTCCATGAGGAAGATTTAATTGATGTTAATAATTATATGAGGGAAATTCAAAAAATAAAGGATCGTTTGCTATATCTCTTTTCAAGGTTTGGCAACAGAGCTGAATGAAGGTTAGTCAGCAGCACTTCTATGCAAAGTGTCCCTTTCTTCCCTCGTAGTCGCTTGAGTTTAGCAGGCCATTTAACATGGCAGTTTTATTGTCGTCTGCACCAAGAAGAAAAGGAGGGCGGTGATTTGCTTTTGGTTCGCGGAAGTTAAAAAACTTGCAGAAAGTATTCGTCGCATACATGCATAGTATGGGGAAAGCTGTTTATTATAAAGCAAAGTCTACGAATGAATAAAGCGCTTCAAAAAGGGAAGAACTTTTTTATGTGAGGATGAAAGATCGGGCAGTCCATCGACATCAACCAATGAGTACAATGTACAAACTTAGAAGGTATAGTGATGGAAGGGATGGCTGGTATCCAGTGCAGGTTTCACACATTCCGTAAGCAAAAAGGCGAATCACTGTCCTTCTCAGAGGCGTAACAGACAGTCTTTGGGCCCCAAGTCGAATCTTACAAAGGATGGCAACTTGGTATCAGTCAGGCTTTGGGCCCCCTAGAACCCTGCCCTCCCCACAATAGGGAGGTTGCGGGGGTGTACGTTACGCCACTGGCCCTTCTTTCCTTCTTGGTGCAGATCGACAATAAAACTGCCATGTTGCAAGGTCTGCTACACTCCAACGACTACGATGGAAGACGAGTGACATTTTGTATAGAAGTATTTCGGACTACCCCTCATTCAGAGCTGGATACTAGTGATGTTGCTAAACCTTGGAAAAAGTAATTGCAAAAGTCCCTTTACTTTTTGACTTTCCGTCGTATAAAGAAAAGACAAGCCTGAAAAAACAAATAAATAGCATATTTCTTCAATGAAAAAGGAGAGTGCACGAGAATTTTGAGGTGTTGTTTTTCTATTTGATTGATAAAACTATTTTATAACTATTTTTTTATGTACATTCATACTTTTCTTGTAAGAAATTAAATCTGGCGATAGCGAATTAAGTCTTTTTAGGCGATATATAAACGACTGCAAGCGGTGCCGATTTTAGCTCATTTCGTGCTCTGGGTGCAAAAGATTTACAGGCCTTCTTGGCACTGGCGGATCGAAATTTAAAACCACAAAATCTGATTAAATCCAGATTATTCGGGCCCTCCTTAGCCCCGGGCCCATGGAATCTTGAATTTTTTTATTATAATTCTATGTATATTATAGCATGTAAAATTTAATTAAGTATTTGTTATTAATTACTTTTATGTATGCTAATTATTTATTCAACAATAATTTTTTTACTATTTTTTGTTCCCGAAAATCGACAAAATCAAAGATTATGCTCAGCGGCGTATTTGAGCATGATACGAGAATAGTGTTCTTTCGACCTTGGCCCTTTCCCCCACTATAAAGGTACTAAAAATTCAAAATAGGTACTTTTAATACGATTTTTGGCATTGCATATCATCCCCTAATATTTCAAAGTCAGGCGTATATGATGATATTCCTATTCTTATAGCATCTTCGAGATTGCTATCGTTAAGTTGAGATCTGATTGCTGATTGAATTGTGTTAATTGTTGAAAACAATGATTCACATAAATATGTGGAACCTAAACAGAGGATTTCAATTTGTAAGCTCCTCCACCAAAGCCGTGTTACCAGAACTAGCAGTAACAAAACAGCGTTGCTAGTTCAATAATTTTACGGCTTATATTTTATTTCTAAAGGTATGTAGAATCTCGCGGCCACACAAAAAATCATTGCCGCGAGTTGGCCATGGTTTATATTGATATAGTACACAGTGGTCTTCAAACTGTGTTCCGCGAGCTCATCCAGGGGTTTCTAGAGTCGAAATAAATATCTAAAAGAAAATTATAGATGTGTGTGCAAAATGGATTCCCGTTTATTTATGAGCCGGATTGAAAATCAAATGTATTGCTTCAATAAAGACTTATTACTGATATAACAAGAAAGAGTGATTGAACTATCAACAGATCCTGTGTTAAAATACAGGTATGAATGAGAAGATCTTGAAAACTTCAGGGAACAAGTATGTTCTAAAATCTAAATTTTAGCAAAAACAACTCCTAAATTTTAGGTAAAAAATTCATGCCGATATACATATGATTTCTTCCATAGCTATAAACATTTGAAAGCCATTCAGAACGGTGTATTTTAGGGGGAAATGTTTATGTGTGGTAGCAAAAATAAAGTATAAAAATTTATTAAACGCAGAATATGTAATGTGACTGAAGGTAATTTCACTAGACCTAGACTTTAATAGAAAGTATGCAAAAAATGCAAGCACATATCCAAATTACTAATTATAATGTATGTGCAGGTGACACTTGGAGCAATAGTAATATAATGAATGAGTAAATTAAAATTAACATTATATAAAAATAAAATAAAGATTACAACGTTTTTTTTTATTTGTCTTTACATATAAAGTACCTATAATATGAAGATCTATTTTTTAAATATTTTTTTATGTTAAATTCTGCTAAAAGAGAGAAAGAGTGGGGTTCCTTCACAGAACAATTTATAATTTTAAGAGTTTCATGAGTCAAAGACGTTTGAAGACCCCTTGTGACGGGTCTATCCACGTCAATCTTCTATTAATCCTCTTGGGTAACTTTGGGGCCAGCAATTATTCTATTTCACAGCCACCTCGGGAAAAACACGAGATAGTGATATGCTAATGAGTTCGACTATATAAAGTCTAGATTTAGTAAGAAAGAGAAGGAGAAGGAATTGCCAAATTAAATGTAAGTATCGTCTACGGATCTCTTCAGCGAGCTTAGCGCGTATTGGATAGTATTTGATATTATTAATCATTGAAAGAATCAGAGATTAGATTTAGTACCGACCTGATGTTAGTAAGGGTTCGTCTCCTTTGACAATTCTGATAGCTGATATTACTTAGTAGGGAATATTAGATTTGAAAGTTAGAATTGAATGTTAGATTTGAGTATCAGGATTAATATAGGGATTAGATAATCACTCCAGGGTTTCAACTTATAGTTTGAACTTGTGCTTGTTAATTGTATTTGTCTGTCTACAATAAATAATTACTGTTATGGTTTTTGTTGGTGATGATATGTTTCTTTCCACACCAGGCACAACGGGCAATTTGAACCCAGTCCAAGATAGGACAGGGGCGCGACACACTGATATAGTATATAGTGCACAGTCGAGGGTGCACAAAAATAGCTTCGCCAGCACATTGGCGCCCGCGAGCACTGGGTTAAAAAATTCTGGGCTCAAGTGTAGTATAGGGGGGGGGGAGGGCTTTAGATTTGGCGACTTTTCTTTGGTTTGGGTGATTTTTACATAGATATAATGGTGAGATAACGAATTTATTCTGGCTTCCTGACACCTATTGCTAAGTGAAATATCTTGGCGATCGATTTTGGTTGCCAAAAAAAATTGACATCGCCAAGGGGCATCCTTATATTACACTTTAACCGAAACTCTGCACTACTGTATATCGAATATTTAGCATCATCAACAACAAAATATTTATTTAAATATTTTTATCAATTAATGAAAGTATTAATCATTATTATCTTCAGAGACAACTCGTATTCATGGTGTGACAAAAGTTCATAACTGTTGGACTCAATTTAATGAAAAATCACACTTTTATCAGCGACCATTACACGCACTTTACGTAATGATGTGGTGTAACTTCATAACATCATTTATCATGCAGTTTTGTTTTTGCACAGGAACTGTTTTATCAGATTTCGTGACACGATCCTCTAGATACGATCCAAAAACTTCTTTCAAACTCTTCAGTGGAGAAATTGAATTGAAGCTTCCCATTAAAGAGGTACTTAATTGAATACCAATTTTTAATTCAAAGTGTGCTTCGAAAATTTTGAATTTTAAGGTTTTATTTCAAAGTTTTATTGTACTTAATATAAATAAATGACTTAAATGCACTGTTATATTCAATATTTAGCGAATATTTCATCGATTTTACTTTTAAAAAATTCAACAGAGTCATTATAGTAATAAAACACTCTTGGATTTGATTTCGCCACTTAATTTTTATTTTTGAATTTTTAAAAGAGTTTTTCCTTTTCTCATTATAACTTTTAAATTTTCAATAAGCAATTTGAAAATTGAACTTTTTTGTGGTTTTTGATTTAAAACGACTAATTATATTGAGATTATTAATTTTAAATAACATTATTTTAAGTGCTTAGGTTTCATATTTATTTCAAAAAAATTTTGATCTTGTTATCAAAAGAAATAAAATACATTCTTTGTGCATGTGTAGATTTTTAGCTATGTTTCAAATGCAATACATATATATAGATAAATTCCTACAAAAATAAATTTGGAAGCTATACTCATGCTTTTATTGAATTATTTCAATTTTTTAGTTAGAAAATAAATAAATTACTAAAAACTTTAACAAATTTGTCGACAAAATGTGTGTGTTATTATTAAGTAAAATTAAGTAATTCGGGAAATAAATATTTTCTAACTTTGAATTATAATTCCATCCATGAAATATAGATAAAAATGTATATTTTAACATATAAGTGTAAAGTTTATTTAATAATGCGATTATAGATTTATTCTTTTTCAAATGCAACTGAATGTTATTGCTTTGAAAACTATTTTATTTCTGCATATGCTATTGAATAGAATTCAGTGATAAATTAATAATCGGTATACTTTTTTTTTAAAAAAAATTAGGCAATGGTGTAAATCATTTTTTCTCAAACTATGGGGTGTCATTGTGCCCTTGGGGGGGGGGCTTGATAATACTACGTGGGGGGCGTGCGCATACCACAAAGTCGAAGATTAGTGATTATTTAAAAAAATATATTAATTTACTGAAAGATTCAAAAAACAAAATGCATTCTAAACTAGTAATGTAATATAATACTTTATATCTTATTACCAAAGGCTATATTAAAATGTTTATTATTTAAAAGTACCTTATACAATATTAAATGTTTATATTGATAATTTATTTAGTTTAGAAATAGAGTCGTATTGAAGCTTTAGCGTAAAAGTACATTATTGCCGCATTAAATGCATTGCCATTATATAAGGGGAAGACTAAATGAAAATTATATGATTGAAAATTGCGTTGTCAATATTGAAAGTTTAAGAAGCACTTGCGTAAATGATAACATCTGACATTTTCTTTGAACTTCTGATGATTTTGGTCATTATTATTTGCTAAATCACAATAAATACACTGCTGTCTACCGTAAGTGCAACACTCTGAAGGAAGCACTCAAATAACGTGAAATTTAAAGCATGCATTAGCGGAGGTGAGATATGCAATTAGAATTTCAGGGCAGACACACATCACGCACGCCTATGGCGCCACCTCTTTAGGGCTTGAAGATTTCGACGATTTCAAGTTTGGCAATTGTGTTTTTCTTGTGGTTTTTCAAAAAAAAAAAAAGACCAGTTATGTCTCGTAGAAAACAGCGATCAGCTTTTGATCAAAAATCCGAGTTCGACAGAGGAAGGATAGTGGCCTACAAAGATTGTGGATTACCTTTCAGGGAAATTGGTAGTCGTGTGGGACGAAACTAAACAACTGTAAGAACGGATATGTGACCGTTGGATGCAGGAGGGTACGACGAACCGACGTGGTCGATCGCATCTACATCAGTGCACCACTTTACGTGAGGACAGGCAAATAGTGCGCATGGCAGTGACGGAACGCTCAGTCACATCACGAACCATAGCACAGAACATTGAGTCTGTAACGTATCATTCAGTGTCAGCGCCGTACCATTCGATGCCGTTTACAGCAGAGTGGTCTTTCCGTAAGATGTCCATTGCTTGGTCTACCCTTGACGCAGAACCACAGACGTCTCCGCCGCCAATGGTGCGATGAAAGAAGAATTTGGGCGGCAGAATGGAATGAAGTTGTCTTTACTGACAAATCACGCATCTGTCTGCAACATCACGATGGTCGGATTCGAGTCTGGAGACACCGTGGAGAGAGGGTGCTGAACAGCTGCGTTATGCACCGCCACATTGGTCCTGCACCGGGTATTATGGTATGGGGCGGTATTGGATATCAGTCTCGCACTCCTCTAGTACGCATTGCCGGTACTTTAAACAGCCAGCGCTACATCTCAGAGGTGTTGGAGCCAGTTGTCCTTCCTTACCTTCAGGGCTTGGCCACAGCCATATTTCAACAGGATAATGCGCGACCACACGTGGCACGCATTGTCCAAAGGTTCTTCGTCCATCACCAGATTGAATTGCTTCTCTGGCCGGCTCGCTCTCCGGATCTTTCGCCGATATAAAACATGTGGTCCATGGTTGCTCAACAATTGACCCAGATTACACCCCCAGCTGCCACTCCAGATCAACTTTGACAACGTGTGGAAGCTGCTTGGTCTGTTGTACCCCAAGAACACATCCAAAGCCTCTTTGAATCAATGCCGAGGCGTGTGGCAGCGGTGAT
The DNA here is from genome assembly GCA_019973975.1 of Trichonephila clavata. Classification (NCBI taxonomy): domain Eukaryota; kingdom Metazoa; phylum Arthropoda; class Arachnida; order Araneae; family Nephilidae; genus Trichonephila; species Trichonephila clavata. Next base: position 63,976 of record BMAO01033818.1, on the reverse strand, counting down.
CTCCAACAATGGCGGCTACTCTGGCTACTGATTCTGGTAGGAACCACACTTCTCAGAAGTCTATAAATTTAATCATTTGATACTTGGTCAACATGTTATCTACAAAATAAATTTTGTTGTTCTATCTCTTGTCTTTCTTGGTGTTGCATTTATGGTGGCCAGCAGTGTATAATCCCTCTTTTGTAAATTCTAAGACCGAGGGAATGGATTTAATCTGATTGTGTTTTAATTCTTTCAGAAAATGCTTAACCTCTTGTTGTGCCATAAACAAAACAAAAATTAGAAAAATATTAAAATTTATTAAAATTAGAAATTTAGAAAAATATTAAAATTTATTAAAATTTGAAATTTAGAAAAAATATTTTTTTCTAAAAATTTAACATAGCAGTAGCGATTCTACTTTTGAATTCGTATTGGATACATTCATCAATTAACATGCTACACATTTTCTGACTCCCCATACCTTTTTTATTACTTTTATTATTTTGAGAACGCAATCCATCTCTAAAATAAGTTCGTATGAGTCTGAACGAAATAATCATCTGTTACGAAACCGCAAATCTTTTGAACACGCAAGGGAGTTTTACGACATAAGCGAACTTTATACAGGCCTCATCCTCGGTTGGTCTTGTTCTTGAATCAGCCTCTGTAAGATCATGATCTGAATAATTTTAACAGTGGAAAAAATGTTATTTTTTGACATTTGAAAGTTAATAATTAGCAACAGTGGTAAGGTTACATTCTTATGTTATGTCCATCGTCCACGACTAAGTCTAGGCCTACCATCATACACTAGTGTTTCTCAAACTGTTCGGTGCATCCCCCTAGGGGGGCGTGATAACCCTATAAGGGGGACATGAACATACTGAAAAATTGAAAACAAAACTTTATTTTAAAACAGTATTAGTTTACTAAAGGTAAACAAACAAAACATATTTTGACATAATAAAAATAAAGTATGCATTTACACTGATATAATACACTTGTAAATATATCAGTAATATGCAGTGGCGCACTAGCGGGCGGGGTTTCGAATCCGGAACCCCCTCTCAAATCCCTTGTTTTTTTATTTCGATTTATTATATTCCTATGTATATAGTACGTAAAATATAATTAAGTATTTGTTATTAATAATTAATTTTATTAGTTAATGCTAATTATTCATTTATTAATGAATTTTTTACTGTTTTTTGTTTCCGAAAATCGACAAAATCAAAGAATATGTTGGGTGGCGTATTGGAGCATGGTACGAGAATAGTGGGCTTTCGACCCCTGACCCACCCCTTGAAAAATCCCTGTGTGCGCTACTGGTACTGTGCATAATTAGTTTAACAATACTAAGTTAATAACAAGTTTAATAATTGCTAGTGATCCCACATGTGGGTTTGTCATATGTAAAATTATATAAGAAATTTAATACTTATCGTGATAATTTTTGTACGGTTTATAAATAATTCCTTAAATGCCGATTAAAAACTACTCGCTTCGCTCCCCTAGGCCACCGTTTATCACAGAGGCGTGCATATGTGGTGTATTTGTGGGGGAGGTAGGAAAAGAATAAATAATCAAATCCTCTGAAATAAGTAAAGCATTCACAAACACCGTCAAGTTCATTTTATTACATTCTAAATCCTTCGGAAAAAATTTATGAATAGCAGTGCACAGAGAAGATCTGACTTCGGAAATACGTATATATACGTCCGGGGAAATTAACGTGCTGGCTGAGTGATTTGTTTATCTACGTCGGTGACATATAAGAGGTCAAAGTCGTATTGTAGGTTAAGAGTCAAAGTATAGTTTTTTTGAACTCAATTCATTGTTACTGTATGGGGGGGGGGTGATAAAAATTATGATTGGAAGTTGGGTTGCAAATATTGAAAGTTTGAGAAGCTTGCCATACATCATTATTTAGCCAAAAGGTAATCGGAATGTCAGTCGATACGGTTTGTACCTAGGTTTGTGAAGTTTTGAATCACTCCCATTTCTTTGTTTCGGTTTACCGTTTTTACGAGGACTTAACATCACATTTGCTATGCACTATCTACTTAGAATGACTGCAGGCGGGGCCTTATTTTTACATAGAGGCCCAGGGCCTTTAAGAAATCTAAAGACGTCATTATATATATACAAACGGATTACTTCGGCCACAAAGATAACTCCAATAGTCACTAAATTGCTGTTGTATTATATTTTGTAATTTTAAACCTCAAGAAAACAAAAAAATAAAACTTTTTTGAAGGTTTACTACCTAAAATTTTGAAATTCGCCAAAAATTGACAAACATTTTTTTATGATTTTATTTTATATGCCATTTTTATACATTTATTAAAAAATATCAAGTGTATTATTTTCCGTGCACTAGAGCAAAAATTACAAGTGTTTTAGTAAAAGAAGATATTACATTAAATAAGATGTCATATATATATATATATACGTTAAAACGCGTTTTACTCAAAATGTGTTTTTTTTTTTTTGGAAAATGCTCAAACGAGGACAGCGATTGCTCAAAAAGTTTTGAAAATAATTAACTGAAAGTTTTTGAGTATGTTTTGTATAATAGAAGTGTTTTAACCTTCAGATTTATCAATCATTTTTATTAAAAAATTTACAGTCCTTTATGTGAATATAATCACTGCTTTTTAAGCAATTTCATATAACAACTTCGATAAAGTACTCTAATTTTTGTAAAAATTAAAATATCTCTTATCCTGAAGGTCTTTTCAAAAATGAATAACATAGCAGCAACACATCAGAATTGAAAGTTTGTTTATAAATTTTTAGTACAGAATGGGTCCCGTTTATGTTTTTTTTTTTTTTTTTTTTTTTTTTTTTTGTAAATTTTTACCAATTTTTTCCCCATTTTACTAATAATAATTTCTTACTTTTAGCATATTTTTCTTAAAATGTACTAAATAAATCTAAAAACCACCAAAAAATCTCCATACTCCATTTTTTTTTTCTAAAAAGTTGTCGCAAGTAGTCAAATACCTTAAGGTTCTTACAATAGAAGCAATTAATATGTTCATAATCATATTAAATATGTTGTTATTTTGCTGAATTACATCCTAAAAATTTATAATCATGTATTTCAGCGTTTCTCAAACTGTGGGGAGCGCCCCCTAGGGGGACGTAAAAACTCTACGGGGGGGCGAGCATATTCAAAAGGTTGAAAACAAAAGATTATTTGAGAAAACCAATTATATTTATGAAAAAGTAAACAAATGAAATACACTCTGACGTAATAAAAATAAGCATTTACACGGATATAATACACTAATAAATGTATCAGTACTGCACAGTGTATTTTATAATTAATTTAGCAGCACTAAGTTAAGAACAAGTTTAAAAATTATCAGTGAACCCTGGGCTTGTCATATAAAAATTGATATCCAAAAATTAATATTTATCTTGATAATTTGTACGGTTTATATAACTAATCCCTTAACTACTGGTTTAAAGTTACGCAAATCGCTCCCCAATGCCACCGTTTTCTATGTTGATGATGGGGATGGGGCAGAAAAGTAGAATATAACGAATAAATAATAAGTATAAATACAAAGAATAAATAAGCAAATCCTATGCAATAAGTAAATCCTTCCCAAACACACTATCAAGGTCCTTTTACTTCATTCCAAAGCCTTTTTAATAATTTTATGGCTAACATTGTACAGAAAAGATCGTATTTCGGAAAAAGTATATATATGTCCTTGGAAATTATTGTTTTGTTTAGCGAGAAGTTTATACACGTCAGTGGCACGTAAGAGTTTGAAGTCGTATTGTAGCTTTAGCGTCGTCAAAGTATAGTATTATTGAATTCAATACAATGTTATTGTATGGAAGGGGGGGCGATGAAAATGATGACTGGATATTGGGTCGCGAATATTCAGAGTTAGCGAAGCACTGATGTATTTATAATCGGTTTAACTAATGTAAAAAAATATGTTTCTGGTAAAGTACCTTTGATTAAGAAAGGGTATGTCTAGAAACCTTTTCTATCATCAGAAAGTATTTTATTATTAGAAGCGAATCATTATCATTGTCTTGGATTATAGTAATGATGCAATTGAATAAACTAGGGAACGTTGTAGAGGACCTAAGGGGCACAACTCCAATAGACATCCCGAAATCCCGTTCTATCTCATTTCGCAGTAATTCCACGCACTAGCCCAGTGTTGGAAAAAGTCGCAAAAAATCTCTCGAAATATGACATCCCCATTCTCGGGCAAGAGGCATAAAATAGACCCCTCGATCAGCATTTAAGCTCTGCGTTCTCAAACACATTAGGCCTAATCAGGGCTCTAAAACCCCGGTCACGTTTGTATGCGACTCCTAGCGTGGTTTCTTTATCCATGGAAGAAACACCCCGGAATGACATAGAAAATGAAAAAGGAGGGGGGGGGTGGCGAAAATAATTCCGAAAAACAAAAATAAGAAGAAAAAAAGAGAGAGAGAGAGAGAGAAATCTCGGATGACGCTGTCGCATAAAAAGTAGTAGCATATAAAAGTTATAAGCCTGAAGGTAGGACTAGACCATAGGGAAAAAAATGTCTCATTTTTAATAGCTGCGCATGGTGGAAAAATAACTATTTCCTGAGTCCGGGTTTCTGGCGACGAACATGTTGCACGCATCCTAACAGGTTGCATCCGGTTCGCGTGATTGGTTGAATTTTTATTGGTGTTGCGAAAAAGGAGACTCACCCACTACCAGCACGCGAAACTTTGTTTCTGTGGATGGGAACTTTTTTCGGAGAAACTTGTGGTACCATGTTAAGCTTTTATGTATTAATAAAAGGCTGATAAAAACTAATAAAAAAGTTTATAACTTGACCAATCCAATATACAGCTCATATACTGGGAAGACTACTTATTCTGGGTATTAAAATAATGATTGATAAGTGGGTGGTGGTGAAGTTTTGATATGAGTTTGTAACGTGTTAAGACAAAAGAAATGATTGAGCTTAACCGCTTATTAGGGGAATTGGAGAGTATAAAACTTCTTTAAATAGAGAACGTAACAGTGGTAAGATTGAGTGATCACGAAGAATTATATCTCAACTCAATTCTTTTCATAGACATAAATGAAATGGTGATTTTTCTTTGGTTATATGTACAGTCGGGACCACATTTACCGAACCCTATTTAAGGAATTTCACGATTTAGCAATTTTTCCTCCTTCCTTGATTAAAATGTAGGCAATGAAGCACTATTTAATGCATAATAAACTACGAATTAATGAGTTATTTGAACAGCTGGAATTTTTTTTTTATCAGTTTGTATTAGAAAAATTTGGAAATTTTTGAAAATTGTAATGCGTGTCGGCTCCTGCTTCCTCTAATCCCCCTTGTCTACTCTTAGACCCGGCTAGATGTGTGGGAAGAACTGAATAATCAGTCGACATGATTCACTCTAATTATTTTATTGTCACAAAATATCAAGCAAGCACAATAATAATCCAATTAAGAATGTTGATTAGTATTCAAAGTGCGAAGGTGAGACCCTTTATCCTGGGGATAATATTACTGACCCTCAACTGAGTCCACGATAACTTATGCAAGCTCAATTTCAACTCCGCCGCGCTCTAATAAGTTATTCTATAACTTCTATTTAAATAATTCTCACGATACAGGTATCGTGACTCTTCGATATCTATCGTGACTATCACGATACCTGTACTCTTGTGAATTCCTACTATTGAGGCCTTGAACGGTAATCTTTAACTGGATTCAATCACCTCTGAGTGATCTGTTCTTGGAATTCTTCAATTGATACTTATATAAACTAAGATTTGCACTTTATAAATTCACGATCCTCCACTCATCAGCTAACTCTCAAAACGAATATAGAATTTATATAATATACTTAATTTGCATAATGACGTTTTCTTACCTTTGGTGAAAGTTGGTTGGTAAAAATGTTTCCTCAGAAGAGTCCCCAAGGGGTTAGTAATAGACGCGTATAGATCCGTCACAAAATGACATATCCCTTTTGTCCGAAACAGAAAAAGACTTTTCTGGTAAACAGCAAATTTCTCTGGGAAAGAGTGAAAGCAATTGTTTGACTTTACAGGTGCAGAGGATTCATGAGTGTGATTTATCGTTGGATTTTGAATAGGACAGGAAATTCCTTCCTTATCTCATCGCACTCTAAATCGCACAGGGATGTTTTAATATTTTAACCGTTATGTTACATTTGATGTAGACTGCCTATCTATGACACTGGAGTTAAGGTATCCGACAACTTTTTAAAAAAAATGGAGATATGTGGATTTTTTTTGTTGTTTTAAGATATTTTTAGTACATTAAAAAATATGCTAAAATTAAGAAGAGAAAAATAAATTATTATAACTAAAATGTGGAAAACAAGATATCAATCATTGACATGGCCAAGTAATTTTAGCGCGTTTTTCACATGTTGTATTTTACAATAATGCAACTAATGAACTTTTTACTAACAGAAAGTAGTGTGTGTGTGTGTGTGTGTACTGTACCACTCCTCTAAATGTACTACTATTGAGCTGAAAAGAAATAATGACACAAATCTGTATCAGCACTATAAAAAAAGCAACAAAAAAAATGTTTTTTACAGAACCTACAAAAGCCCGGACAAGGTGACTTAACTCCTTGTCTAGGCATAAAACTCACTTCTATAAAACTATTTTCGCTTCACACTATATATCTCATCCCTTTACTGTTTTAAAAAAAGAATTAAATTAAAAAAGTAAAATCAGAACCTTTTATACTTGTTTTCCGAACTTTTTTTGTGAAGATTTCTTCCAAAATGCAGGTAGATTTTTTTAAAAAACGTTTTGCAAACAATAAATTTACTAGGTAAAATTTGAGAAAATTTTGTTATAAACTAGCGAAATTCAGGAAAATTGGTAGGAAAATTCGGGAAAAGTATGGGAACATTTAAGTATGATTCGGCTCATCTACGGCACAAATGCGACCAAATGCCGAAAACCCTAGGTCAATTGGTTGCTTATTGGCTGAGAAAAAGGTACGACAAAATATGGAACGAAGACGAAATTTGCGTCCTAATAGCGCATTTGTTTCACTACGTGAAAAACGCGCTAAAAATGGTAAAAAAATTGACAAAAAATAACATAAACGTGGTCCGTTCTGTACCAAAGGTTTATGAACAAATCTTCAATTTTTCAATTTTGATGTGTTGCTATGTTATTCATTGTCGAAATGACCATCAGGATAAGAGATATTTTAATTTTTACAAAAACTAGAGCACTTTATTTCAGTTGCTATATGAAATTGCTTAAAAATACAGTGATTCTATTCACATAAGAGATTGTAAATTTTGTAATAAAACAGTGATTGATAAATCTGAAGATTGAAACACTTCTACTATTATACAGAACTTACACAAAAAATTTCAGTTAATTATTTTTAGAACTTTTTTGAAATCACTGACCCCGTTTGATTATTTTCAAAAAATCACATTTCGTGTAAAACACGTTTTAAAGTGGGACATCTTGCTAAAGTAATAGCATCTGTTTTTTCTGAAACACTTGTAGTTTTTGTTCTAGTGAACGGAAAATGCTAAACTTAGTATTTTTATAAAGCTAATAAGATGGCCTATAAAATAAAATAATAATTTTTTTAAAAAATTTTTGGGAAAGTTCACAATTTTAGGGTAGTCGGATACCTTAAGTCAATGAAAAGAGATTCTACCAAAGAAATTGATAATGAAACTCCTATATCAAAACTGTTACGTTTTCTAATGCTTTACATTGTTTTCAAACTGTGATAACATAACTTTGCAGAAAGATTTAAGTGATGCAGTATTCTCTTTGCTGCATAAAGTCGAAAAAGAACTATTTTGAGTTGGGAATCAAAAGGGTTGTCAAGCATCTATTAAACATTATTTTAAAATTTCAAATTAACTGGTGTTTAGTAATTTACTAATAGTATTTTTAGCTGTTGAACACAACGCGTGTTTTTTTTATAACTATTGATATTAATTGTGCAGTTGCTTGTTAAAGAGTTTACAAAAAATAAGGATTTTTTTTTCCTTTTGTTTGGTCACTGCTATAACAAATAACCCCGAATTGATGAACAAAATGCTCGGTTCCGATGAATTCGTTAAATCAAGGTTCCACTCTATTATAAAATAGTAAATATGCGTGTGATGCCCTTGACTGTGTCATATATTTCGTAAAATTTCAGAAAGCTTCATTGATAGAACGTTAAACAAATATTTAAAATACAATCTGTTTAATTTAAGAAGGAAGTTATAGACATGTATGATACGTCCCTTGAGTTTTGTGCCAATTGTAAAGATACAAAAACATTTCTATTTAAGGAGCTAAAATTTAGAAGATTAGGGATTAAAATAAAGGAACAATTTTGGAAAAGAATCAAAATAATCTGTTAATATATAATACTCATTAAAAGTATCAGTAGCTATATACCTTGATAGTAAAACTGATACACATTTTTGGAGTTACTGATTATTTACATAGCACTATAAAGGAATGCTAAAACTCTTAGTAGCCGTGGTTAGGAGAGGGGGGGGGTGCCAGGTAAGGTGTGGTTCTCGTCATTTGACCATGGTTCAAAATTACGAGGTCCGTCGCCAAAAGCCCTTGCGTAGCTGACAGTGCGACGTTACTATTCACTCACTCATTAGTAGCCGTAGTAGCCTAATGGTCAAGGTAACGGACTTGTGGCCGGCGAGTCATGAGTTCGAGCCTGGTACCGCCAAAGACTCGACGTGTATGCTAAATCTGTCGAAGCTCAAACGTTCCCCCGTTGGTGTGTAGTGTAAGTTAGGAGAAAGGGTGCCAGCTTCAGTGTCGCCCTCGTCACTTCACCATGATTCAATTTACGAGGTCCGTCGCCTCGTGTCGCTGAATAGGGCGACGTTAATATTCACTCCTTCACTCTCGTATTTACTTAAAGTTTATTTTATTTATCTTGTACTATACATTTTAATAAAGGGCAAGAGTCAAAACGTTACAATCACTCAAAATCCTAACGATTAGAGGTTAAAGCGCGAAAGAGGTAGGAACTCTCTTCATCCTATCAGCGATATACTCACTCATAAACTCAAACTTAGTGACGCAACAGCACATGAGGGCCAGGGTCTACTGTGCCCATCCCAGTATACTCGAACATTGGGCGCTGAGGTGCATGAGCAGATAGCCCGATCAGGTGGTCAGTCTGAAACGCGAACCCCCCAGTTTTAAGTCCCTAAGCTAGCTTGGTACTCATTCATCGACCCACTGCAGGAGGGATGAAAGGCTGAGTTGACTGTGCCCGAGGATAGTTGACCCCGAGGATAGAACCTCGAACCTGTGGAGTGGAAGCGCAATACGCTACCACTTTGCCACTGGGCTTCTATACTCACTCATTCTCTCTAAAACTTTTAGTGACAGAGCTGTTAATTTTAAACCACATTTAACTGACGAGAACGATATCTTAGGTGGCATCTCTATCGCCTAACTTCCACATTACGCCAAGAAGCCGGCTAAAGTATCATCCTCGTCAAGTGACGTTGGTTCAAAATTATGATTCCCATCGCGAATATCCTAGTGTTTTCCAGAGTGTGACGTAAGTGAAAAATAAATAAATCAAAAGCAACTGAGGTGCGTTACATTTGCAAGGGCTTGAAGTCCTTATGCTAGCATAGCAAGAATATGGATACATGGATGCCAAGTTTGGTGCCAATCTTGTCATCTGATATTAATTCCATATTCTGAAGCGTATTTGACAGAAATCCCTCGTGTAACTGAACAGTGAGACGTTAATATTCACTCACTGAACCGTATTTAGTAGACGAGTAATTATGGTTACGAGGACATGGCTAGCAGTGTTTCCATTGAGGCATGGGCTCGAGTCCTGGAGCCACTGAAGACCTACGTGTAAAGGAGCTGCTGTTCGTTAAAGGCTCATCCACACCTAAGCAATAAGTAGCTAACACCAAATTATTAGCCAATCTAAGGTTCTTATGCGAGGGAGGGAATATAGACGTCACCCTATCCAGCTACACGAGGTCTTGGGGCGAAAAACCTCGAAAGTTTGTACCATGCTCAAGTGACAAGGATGGCACCTGGACAGGCATCTTCTCTCTTATCTTCTACACCAACAGGAGGACACGAGTTCGTTACTTTGACCACTAGGCTACCGTGACCCCAGGCTCTTATGTGAAGAAACTAAAGCATCTGATTTGCTGCATCTTTTACGCTTGTTGCTTATTGCCTTAGTGTGAATGAACTTTAAATTTGTCGAGCTTAAAATCCTTACGTTGGAGGGGTTTCAAAATTTGGAAAATGCGGTCCCTGCACAAGTGTCATAATTGTCCTCACATCGTGAAAAAACTACGAAGTCCGTCCCTAATAGCCCCTTTTGTCGCCTTCAAATATATACCGTAATGTCCCAGTTGTCAAGGTAACACACTTGTGGCCGGCGTGTCATGAGTTCAAACTTAAAACCACTGAAGACCCACCGCACAGACAGGGGGGTCGATACACGTTAAATATGTCGACACTCAAACATAGTCCCGTTGGTGTAAGGTGGAATTATGGGAATGGAGATGCTACCTCTTGTATCACTCGACCATGGTTCAAAATTACGAGGCCCATCGCCAATAGCCCTCACGCAAGTTTATATATAGTACGACCTAAATATAACTTTAACTCTTGTGAGGGAACATCTCACACATTAACATCTCACTATTCAGCCACATAAGGGCTTTTGGCGATGGACCTCGTAATTTTGAACGACGGCCAAGGAACGAGGACGATACCCTCTAAATTACACCTCACCATCATGAAGACATTTGAGTCTCTGCATTCTTATCTAGAATCGGCTGCCTCTGCATGGCGGGTCTTCAGCGGTACTAGACTTGAATTCATGGCGTGCCAAATACGAGTCCGTAACCTTCACCACTAGGATACCGGGGCCCTTAACTCTAAATCTAACTCTAAGTGAACTTCAACAATCAATCAATTAAATAGCGAGGCTTATTGGACATAGTTAAAGGCGATTTCGTGGATATTATCTGGCAACAAGAAAACATTCAGTAAACAAACGTCTAAAGTTTGAATAATGTGCATGCTTTTTGTAAAATATGTTGAAATGTTTTTTCATAAATTCGATGTCTAATTTTTTCAAATAAGATCACAAAGAAGAATTAGCTACAAGGACTGGAAAGTATTTATTCATTTACAGAAACTGAGGTGGTGGCTTAATTTGAAAATGAATTGCACATTCTTAACTGGACACTGGACTGGATTCTTGATAAAGAAACATATCAGAGTTTGTTGCTTAAGCAGTTCATCATTTGTTTACGGAAATTTTAAAAAAGCTAGTTTTTCTTCGTAAATTGGATTTTGAAAAAACGTAGCTTATAAAGCATTGTTTATTCTAATGCAAGACTGGCCAAATAATGTACTTTATCCAGAAAAAGTGCAAAAACAATGCGAATGTTTCATTGAAGACAGTTGTATTGGAATCTTCTAAGTTCAAAGGAAATATAGAAAAATATATATTATATGCAACCAAATTATGCATCTATTTTTTTCTATCTGCTGACATCCAAATCAGGCATACTATAGACCACAAAAACATTATATTACTCCACATACATAAAATCATTCCGAAATTATCAGAACTGATAATTGTCTAATATTTAAAATTCAATCCACTGATGAACTAATCCATTCGAGAGGAGCCGAAAATTGGATTCAAGCAGTCTACAGAAGTTACAAATGTTCTAATTTTTACAGGTAGGAAATTTTTATAACCAGAATCTTATAACTAATAAAATAACCAAAATCTCATTTTTTATTTTACAGATAAAAAAAATTGGTACTTCCGTATTATCACAACCTATTGGCGGCATTATATGAAACTAAACACCTGGTTACCAATTCAGCTCGTACGACGCGTAAGAAATCGGGATTGCCAAGTTAGCGAGTTATTAATAGAGTGGGAGATTGTTGCGATAATGCGTAAGTACCAAAAATTTATATTTTGAATATGAATATACCATGATAAAAACTTTGAATTTCTTGTACTACTTATACCGTCAACCAATTTGTCAAATCACAAGCCGTCACCAAATGCCATGATATGCAGTCAATAGTGGAAAACTGTTCCCATGCATCTACTAATAATGCTCTTATATATAAGAGCATACGATGGCAGCATTTCGTAATGTTCTTTTGATTTGGCGGGTTTTTTTAAACTTGGTGAAATTGGTCTACGGGATAATATGGAAGTACCGTATTTCTATAAATAGACTGTGTGTTTTAAATTTCATTAAATTATAGTTATGAAAATATATCAATAGTTTTTAGTATTTACGTATTACCGCAGCATTTGAAAATGTTCAAGATAACTCTCTAAGTTGGCAACCACAATTTCGCATATGTCGTATGCACTGAATTGGCAATCATGTGCTTCGTTTCATATAATGTCGCCAACAGGTTTCTTGTAAGAGCTAATAATATTCAAATTTAGATAGATTCTTATTTTTGCACTCAGCGAAGCCATAGAAACTGTGCTTGGCACTAAATATTAGCCCTGTTTTCTTCTTTTAAAATCAAAATTACGATCAGAATTTCATATTTCAATTGCAATATCCAGTCGTGAAAAGGGACAGATGTGTTAAAAGCTTATTTTTTTCTGCTGTATTCTTGGTAGTGATTTATTTAGCTTTAAGTCTTAAAGGCAGCACTTTATTTAAAAAACTTGGTTTTGAAATAAATGTTTCGGCATGATGATGAATGTGGCTTAAAATAAATATGTCCTACCAGAATGAAATTTTACATGTGTTCACTAATTTCATTGTCTATATCTTCTGCTGCAGTTGCAATAAACATCACTATTTTTTATCTAAAGTTTGATAAATAAACATAAATTATAAGCTTTTAAATTTTATTGCATTTTAGTAAGCATAATTAGTAGAAATTAAATAATGCTTCCATGTGTTTCGTCTGGTATTGAATTCTCTTTATGAAAATTTAGTTTATTTTAATTTAAACAAACTTAGTAATCATTTGAATTAGCTAAATTCATAAGTCACATAATAAATGCAATTACGTGTTCTGCATTGAATTCAAAACTAACAGACTTGTTTTCCTACTTGTGAAATTTACTCATACATAAAATTTCAGAATGGTACTTACGTACTATCGCAACAATGCCAACATTTAAGATAACTCGCCAAGTTTACAATCTCAATTTCACATGTGTCGTACGAGTTAATTGACAACCATGCGCGTCATTCCATTTAATGTCGCCACCAATATGGTTGCGATAATACGTAAGTACCTTTAAATTTAAGAATTGGGTAAAAATGTTGAAAGATTAAAATTCTTCAAAATGTTTTCAATGTTAAAAAAAAAAATCTTGTATTATAAGTGTAATTGTTAAACTAAAAGCATTTTATTTACCTATGTGCAGTATTATTTCTGACAAATATGTACTTTTTAAAGGAAAGTTTACGTATTTAAAAAATAAAAGTTTCCAACTGCAAAGTGCATGAACTAATTGGCTGGAAACATAACATTTGAAATATGTCCATGGCATCATACGAATTTATGAACAGATTGTTCGGAAACGTGTGACTGTAGTTATTATGGGACTATGAAGTCACATGAATTTAGTCTATTAATGTAATAAAATGTTATTTTATTTTCCTTGAAAGTCACCAATTTAGTCACTGCTGACAATATCGTGTGTGCTCAAGAATGAGTGTAAAAGTGATGTCATCTACTCAAATTTAGCTATAATTTCTGATTTAATAGACTTTGTGATATGTTATAAAAAATACTTCAGATATTAATTACTACTTGCTGTTGTTCGGAATTGTTTCTTATTATTATATTACGTGAATTTTCGATCACTAAATACTTGAAAATTTATCTTGAAATTTGAGATCAGACCCTTTCTTACATTTACTCCCGATTTAGCGAATTATCGCCATTGATAGGATCGGATCCTTTTTTACTTTGCACGTTCATTCAGGCACGTCTTAAGGTATGGGCCAACTAGGCCCTGGCCTCGTCTCGTTCTTTAATAAGATCTTAATTCAATGGTCAAATGTTGTTACCTGTTATATTTTCTGAAGAACTGGGAATTTAGGACGATATGTAAACTGGCTACATGTAAAGGACGTTGTCCACGTACAGGCCTATGTATCTACCACCATACACCATCATTACTCATTCAATCAAAAGGATGCAGTTGGTCGAGCCGGTTTTGTGCTATTGTAACATTTATATGCATATTTATATTTTTTGGGTTATTTTGCGAACAAGTATTTGGACTACATATGCTATGTACTATCTACTTTTAAGGCCCATGGGTGTTGTCTACATTTATGTAGGAGCTCAGGGCCTCCAGAACTTTTAAGAAGTCGCTGTCTTCATTTATTGCCAATTTGGTGATTTATTCTAATTTCGCAGATAAGTCCAATATTGAAAAACAATTAGTTGGCGCCGATTTGCTTGCCCCGTTGCCAAAATGTGGATTCAATTAAGACTTTACCAATTGAGAGTTACTGATGAATCTGTTTCAAGTTCTGTGTTATATTTATCATTTAGCAATAATTTGCTACACAGATTTGTATTGTCTCACATACTTTCTTCATTCAAATGATCGCGAAACACATGTTAATCAATTTATTCAATTATTTATTCCTATAATAGCGTAATTTAAATACTTTGAATTCACATAGTGCTATTGAAACAAATGTTAAATAAATAGTTCAATATATTTTACAGTCAATTATATGTTTAGAAGTTATGTGTCTCGGATTATATAATTACAAAGTGTACTAAATAGAATTGGAAAAATTGGCAAACATCCTGTAAAATTGTTTTGAAAAAGAGGTTTTTTCCCCTCCGTTCTCCTGTAAACACGCTGTTAGTGGTATATTTTGGGGTATTTTTCATATAATTTCTTTATTGTCATAACTTGATCATTTTTTACAAGATGGATCCTTATAAGAATTTAAATTTCTTGGCTTTGAAAATATTTGTAACAAATTTTTAAGGATGTTTTAACAAAACTTTTCTTTGTTCTACCGTATGAAAGTGAAAGAATTTCAAATATATTTCTTAATTTCAGAGTTTATTTGTTATATTATTATTATATATTATTTCAAAACTTTTACTCATGTGTTTTGTTTTCTGACACATATCTTGAAAATTTACTTTAATTTCTCATACTCATTATGCCATTAATAGCCTGTTAGATTCACTTTTACTGTACACAATTATCTGAAAAATTAGCCTTTTTTGGAAATTTCTAACTTCTTTAAAATCCAAAATCATGTTTATCAATACATTTTCAGTAATATGACGTTATTCTAAAAGAATAACAAATGGTTTTTATTCTTTAAGAATAATTAAAAACAATCACAAACATTGATAAAGTTACTTAGAAACAATATATCTCTTAAGATACATTGTATTGTTCCATTTCCTTTTCACGTAAGAAATAAAACCAATAAAAGCCAACTCAAGGTAAAAAGCTTCCTTACGAAAAATTCCTAATGCAGTAACAAATGTTTTGGGCTATTTATTGGTTGTAACTATATTAGTTGATAGTGATTTGTAATTTTGAATCATTAAAAAAATTGATCCAAAAAAAGGTTAAAGGATTAAATAATTTTAATAATAAATTTTCTCAAATGAATAAATATGCATCAATATTAACAGAAATTTTTATTACATTATGGGATCAAAGTGTAGAATGGGGGCCTTTGCGAAGCAAATATTTTGCCGACCAGAATCAGTCGCCAAACTACTTGTGTGTTGTGGTAAGTGTCTTGAGAGTAATGAAGCAATGCTGGAGTAATGTAAAAATTCGAATTCATTCTGGTGTCTAGATAAACATCAAAAAATCATAGCCCCCCCCCTATTTAATTCATCATGGTATAGAGTGGTATAAAGGGCCAGAGTTCAAACAACCATGTTAAATGACTATGATATGACTTTTTTTAATTGTTTATTTTAATTCTATATGACAATATAGAACTATTATAATTACAATTATTAATTCTTATATATATCTAATAGATGGAACTTTATGTAATATTGTATAAAATATATTTGGTCATATATTTAAGAAAATGAGGTTTTTGCTTACGAAAAATTGATTTTAATATACTTTCTTTAAAAAAAAGCATTGATTACCTAAAACTAGGGAGAAATTTTCAAAAGTCGACCGAAAACATAAAGCAAAATTGATTTAGTTTGCTTTTTGTTCATTTCTAAGTTTTCATTTATTGTGTATCCAAAAGTAAACATTTCTCCCATCCAAAACAATCTATTCAAACGATCGAAATTTTTGTTTATTCCAAAATCCAACCAAACCGTCCACTCAAGCGGCCACAATTTATTGACATTTGCTTCTATCACAAATGCATATTCACTCTTTTTTTTTATTTATTTAACCAATGGGAAGCAAGTACGTCGCATCTTAAATTAGTTTTCCACAATTATTCCGAAGGAGGAAATAGTATATTTCTGAATCAAATCATGTAAAAAATAAGTTTCTCAAGTCGTCTTCGGCATTTCCGTTTCGAATTTTCATTAAATTTTCCAGTTTCCGTCCCTACGTATTTTGCCAGGAAAAAAAATATCATTTATAACTCTACTGAAAGAAACGCAGTGAAGAAGAATTTTCTTTCCTTTCGACTCCACGGCGATTTAACTTATCTTCCACCCTCCACCTCCCTGTCCCCTTCCTTCCTAAATGCAATTCTTTAAAGCCCCAAACCTCCGACTTTGCATCAAATGTCATTATCATATTCATATATTCAAATGATTTACCATTTATTACGTATTCTATCCCTACTTCCTGGGCAAACATTTAAGAAAGAAGTATTTGATATTTATTGCTGAAGAGAGAAAAAAAAATTCATATCTTTCTTTTTTTGTTTTTCATATATGAAAAGAGTTAGAGAATACGATATTGCGATACCATTTATTTCCTGGAAATTAAATGCTATGCGGAACAACGTATCGATGCGATAATGCGAGGATGACCTGAATGATAATGGTTCATAATTTGAAGATATAAAATACTTGTTGGGTTTTCATCAAATTGCATCAAATGTAGAACTTAAAAAAGGAGATGTTTTGGATGTATAGTTTCTTGCTTCAAAGTGATAAAATAATTTAATTTTGCTTTTGGAGAAAAAAAAATGAAATGTGTGAGAATCTGCTGAATGACTTTCGTTCTAAATTGATTATTCTGATGAAAGTTTTTGTAATAATTTTAATAATATTACAGTAATAAATAATATTACAGTAATAATGTTTCATCAAACTGTGACGGATCAATACGCGTTTCTACTAAATTCTTCGTTTCTCTTTAAATCAAAATATTTATTTCAACCAACCTTCATCGAGAGACCAAGCGTGATTTATGTAAACGAGGAATATTATATAAATTCGGTTTTCGCGAGTTGAAGGAGAGTGAAGTAAGAGGTTAAGTTAAAGGAAGTAAAGTGAAGCAAGGGAGATGTCGACACGTAGATGTTGACAAGTTAAGTGAAGTTGATACGTTTGATGTGTGCAAGCAGAAGTGGTTAGTAAAAGATTGAAAAGCAGTCGAATTAAAAATTGAAGAAGAGCGTGGAGCCATCGTCAATTGATCAAACAAAAGAAGTGCCTAAAGTTTCCCGTGAAGGATCCGACGCATTAGGGATCCAGGTACTGTATCTTTGATTAAGTAAAAGCGGATTATATAGTAGTGTGCGACGTAGTTGTAAATGAGCTTAATTAAGCCGTCTTAGATTCGGTTGAGGTTCTGTAATATTATCCCCGCATTAGAATATCTCACCTCTGCACTCTACCATTGTTATATACCTTAATTAGAATTATGTTGTGTTTGTTCATAATCATTAATAAGAATTAATAAATTAAATTAGATTGGCATAATGTCTATGGATTATATAGTTCCTCCTACACATCTAGCCGGGTTTACAGATAGACAGGAGGGTTCGAATGTAAGGGGTAACTACAGGTTACCACAAAACTATCAAGAAAATCATGAAGATGCCTGCCAGGCATCTCCAGAACACATTCTTGATTGCCTGGGGCTTACAAAACAAAACCTTTATGAGGTACCTCTGATGGTAGTGTACTTTTTGAGAGTGAGTGAAGTCATGGACTTGGTCTAAATTGACTAGACATGGAAATGAGCAAAAACATCAAGAAATTAAAATTAATTTAAATTATTCGTACGTGAGACGTATTAAAATTTAAATTACTTTTAATATGATGATATCAAATAAACCTAAATCTACGAACCACCATTCAATATACGAGAAAGAGAAATTATGAATCTTATTATTGAATTTGGACTCCAGGCTTTTAAGTAAGGGGCACAAAATTTAGAGACAAATCAACTTGTGTTGCCTATATCAGAGTGCTTAAGAAAACTAGGCTCTAGTATTTCATATACATTTTTTCTCTCTCATCTGAACTATTTTTCTGTTCTATGTAATTATTTTTAATTCAGGTGTCAAATATACATTACTACTTTTAAATTAGAATTTCCTAATTTATTTTCTGAAAATTTTAAATATTTAATAATTGAATTTAGTCTCAATGTATAATGCATTTTTTGTTGTAAATGGTTTATCACTTTATATATTGCTTGTTGTTATAGTAATTATGTGTATTAGGGAGTAGACCAAAAATGTTGGCAAAGATTTTGAAGAACTTTCGTCAAAGTGTGTTTTTATGAAAATAACTAAATTTGAAACACTCTTCATTACTCAAATTTCATAATTTTAACCAAAAGGCAGTTAAACTTTTTTAAGAACGAAATATGTACCCCCTGCATTATTCAGGTACTGACCTGTCACTTTTTCACCAAACACATATTGTTCTCGTTAACACACTTTTTCTTTGATAGAATGATCCGTAACTTTGGAAATACTTCACTATATACGTATATGTTTTATTCCTAGAAAGAAATTCCCCAAGTTTTAAAAGTTTTAATCTTTTAAAAGAATAACGAGAAGAAAAATAGGAGAAAACAACTTATAAACGAGTATATACGAAAACGTTTCTTCGTTAATGGGTGTATAATCATAGCCTTTGGCGATGTTTTTTTATGGTGAAAGATTTCGATGTAAAACGTAAAGCGCTCACTTTTATTATTCATTAACTGAGTTTATTGCATCATGTTTTTAAACAGAACACTACAATTTAATGTGGATATAATTTAAAACGGAATACACACGGGGGATTTTTTTAAACTTGCACCTACAGATCGATCTTTTAAACACTATAGCACCAAATTTGGTATGGAAATTAATGATAACGTGGAAAATAAGATTCCATGCAAAGAAAAATTAGCTCTAAAAATTTAATGATAGAAATATTTTTGGTTCTATTAAATGTGTAGAAGATATTGCAAAGAAATGAAAATAATAACACATACAAAACAACATTGCAATGTTAAGTTTGGTTACCTACTCTCACCACTTTCTTGGAGAGAAATGCAGCCGCATTCACTATAACCACCATAGTCGACAGACTCTCGCTAATTCAAACCTTCGATAGTGCGAACCTCTCGCTAATTCAAAGTATATGCTCAGCCCCTAGAAAAATTGTTGATGTTTCGAACAAAAACATTACCTTTTGGTCCCCTCAGTATTTCGAAGTAAAATCTGCGGCTCCCCATAGTTCAACAAGCGAGAATTCAAAGTTATCTTATATGACTCTCGACAATCCAAACACTCACCATCATGTGGAGTCCTGTAGCAAACAGGTTGGAGCTTATATGTTTTGTGTTGTATTGTCTGCTTGTCTACCCTGTAACGTAGCTCCTTTGATGACTATCAGAGTTGACTCTGATAACTGACAAAAGGAAAGTGTCACTAAACAAACTACACTACTTTTCCCTTCAAAATCATGTTGTGATGCGGACGTTTTTCCAAGTTTCATTTATTCTGGAAAAATCTATTGACAAAGTTAGATTGAATGCTATGAAACAAAAACAAGAAAAGATAACAGATTTTTTCGACAAGAAAAATTAATTATGCATAGTGTTTATTCTGTTAATAGTTGTTTTTAATACATTAAATGTATTCTTTTGATACAGGACTTGTATCTTCTGCCTAATGTTTACACTGTATAATATGCACTTTTAAAAACTACTTTGAAATAATTTTATACATATATACATTGCTGTTGTATTACATAGTTTCAAATTTAAATGTGTTAGAAAAAATTTCTCTTTATGTATTTTGGGAGTTATTTCCTACCCTCTTGATAATCAAACTCTTGATAATTCGAATTTTTTATTGGTCCCTTCAACTTCGAATTTATAAGAGTAGAATGTACCTAAATTCTCCCCGAAATTTTATAATACAATTGCAAAACGTTTTTAAGATATCCCTATATTTATCCATTTTATATTTAACATAAAATATTCAGTCCTTTTTTTTTCTCACGAATTTTTTTAGATTCAATTTATCCATACTTTTTTGTACGATTCGCTTTCTGTTTAAACTTCACACTTTCTTTTTATTAATAGTTTATCATTTTTATTTATCGGAGAAAAAATATTATCAGCAGCTTATTTAAAAAATGGTAAAACAGTCATCCATCTTGCCTATCTCGGATAGACAGCGCTGAGGTTAAAAAATCATAGCACTTTCGGATATATTAACAAAAAATATCAATAGTTGATAACAATTTCAAAATGTTTATGAAATAGTGCAAATATTTAAAACATAGTGGCTCATATTTTTGCTCGCGCTAATTTTTATACAATTGTTTTGCGAGTAATAAATATGCTATCATGATTTTAATTGGTAGTAATAAATGATGCAGTGGGCTTATTTAGTTAAATTGCTGTATTTAATTTAAACAACACTGATAACTCGGTTTTTATTTTATTAAAATTTACAAAAATATCCTTACTGTATGTATATATTTATATATATACACACAATTTAAATGTATTTTTTCTTATGATATTTATTTATCTAATATAACTATCGTTTATACATATATTTATATATATATAAATGAGAAAAGTGACTCACCAGGAGATCTCTGGAACAGTTAGATCTATAGACTTGAAATGTGGTTGGTATATTTCTTTTGTTGAACGGAGATCCGCTAAGAAAGGGTTTTGAGAAAATCGATTTCCAAGGGGCTTTCAAAGGCGTTCTAGAAAAAAATAATTCAATAATTTAATCAACAGACTTGAAATTTTTGGTAGTAATTTCTTTTTTGCTTAGTTAAGCCCCTGTAAGAATGTGTTTTGCGGAAGTCAAGTAACAAGAACGGAGAAGGGGAGGGGGTGCAGGACGTAATACATAAAAAAAATCTTGGTTTTGAGCATATTTGACCTAAAATTTGTTAAGCATATTTATTTCCTTGAGTAGAGACACTTTAACAACGGGTTTTGAGAAAATTCCCACGGAGAATAATGAAGACGTAATTGACAAAAACTCCCGTTTTTGATCTATTGAATTTGAAGACTTGAAATCTGACAGCCATATTTCTTTTCTTTAGTATAGATCCACTGAAAGCGGATTTTGGGTAAATCGTATCTTGAATGACATATATATTATATTCATATACTTGTTTTAGAATATGTTTTTATATTGACAAATAGATATGAACCTATAAAATACAAGAGGTTTGTACAACTTTAGTGAATTATTTTACTTCGCTATATTGTTAACTATATCGTTCTTTTCTTAGAAAGAGTTTAATTTACAATATACTTAACATTGTTCTAATTGATAATTTAATTTTGATCACATTTAAATCTCGTTTATTCTTCTATCTCCATTGTTATATTTTTCAATTCACCTGCGCGCGGAACGCATACACCTGTTAGATTTTATATACAACCTCTGACAATAAAGTTCGGTAGTTCGGTGAATAGTCCTGTAACATTAACGTAGATGAAATATTAATGAAAAATACCTTACTATCCTTTGAAGTAGTCACCTCATATGTACCGCTGAGATCTGCTATACATGTCCTGGAAACTTTGCAAGAAGGCTTCTTTTGAGATGGAGTTCAAAAGCCAAGCACATTTCATTGGATGTTAGGAATATCATCAATAATAATATCGTCAATATCGATAACACGTTTTTCTCATCCCTCAATTCTGGTAACTATTTGTCGCACGGATTAAAGGTTAATATGTAATTCATCAACAGATCTGATTTAAGTTCATTTCGGACCCTGGGTGCAGAAGATCTACAGGCTCCTTGGCACTGGAGGATCGAAATTTTTAACAAGAAAATCTGGTTAACTCTAGCTCATCCGGCTGGTTGCCCACTCCAAGACATAATGGATAACCTGGCACTGTTCATCGGCTAGGATGCGCACAATTAATTGACTATCTATAGTAACGGAGGTCGCCACTCTTCAGTTACGAGGTTGTCAGAAACACTTTCCCTGCTTTTCGAAAACGGACGAACCGTGCACACACTTCAACCGCATTAACTAGTTCACACATTTCATGGACAGTGTTTGATCTTCCTACATATGTACCAGCATTGCATAAGATTCTTTTGGTGTCTTGCCAAGCTGAAAACGAAACTTTTAATTAATCGTTTGTTCGTTCATTTTCAAATTCTCAATTAAGAACCAACGTACCAAACAAGCCCATTGTAAAACAAGTCTTACACTGAACACAAATGAGTCTCAACTGAACAATGGTAGGGACAGATGGTTAACACCTGCCGCTACGCCTGTGCAGACCTTTTTTCGCCAGTGTTGCCAGATCGGTTGTTTTAACTTCATTCGCGGAATTATTAACAGAGGTTGCATATAAAAGAACAGCGACTCATAACTTCCTAACCCATCACTAGATATCCAAATCTATTTGATCTACAAACTTTCAATTTGGTAGGGATGTTTATTTTGCTGATAAGAAACCTTATAACAGGTTTTGTCGAAATCAAATCCAAAGGGGAAGGGATTGTAAAATTTAAATATATTTCCGTTTTAAAATTTCAAATCCTGTTCTTAAATTAAGAGGTGAGAGCTAGAAGAATGTTTTTGAATACAATAAAAATATTAGTGCCAAGATTTACATATAAGTAAGTTAAAATTGATAAAAAATGTCATGAAACATCCAGTGAAGCTGGGGAGAAACTTCTTGTTTATTTATAAATAATCGTATAATAAAACTAAATATATCTTTATTTATATTAAGTTATAATAGGTTAAAACTTTTTTTATTAAAATTTATGCATAAGTTGCTCAAAACATGTAGTTTGTGAATTATGTAATGGTAGTTTCGGTGTTATATGTGTTGCTTAACAAAACTTTCGTCTTGGAAATTGTGGAATTTTTATTTGTTTAAATATATATATTTCCTAACAATGCTTTTCTGACATCACGCTACAAAATGGATAGAAGCCAAAAATCATTTCCCATGACATCTTTAAGCAATTATCATTAGTTTTAATCTAAGTTAATAACTTTCAATTCATTAAGCAAACCATGAAAAGGCTATAAATATTCGCCTCAAAGTAAGCGAGTGGCGATTTTTATTTTTGTAATTAATATGATTTAAAAAAGTAATTATATATGTAATGTTAAAAATGATAACAATTGCAATTTATTTCCCCAAAAGAGGAAAAAATACTTTTAAAAATGAATGTCACATCTAATATCCTTTGTTGAGAGAGTTGATCATAAATGATAAGGAACTAATAAATATTCTGCTATTGGTAAAATAAATTAGGAATCACATTAATCATTAGGTTATGCATTTAGCTATACCAATCACGACTCATAATTAAATATTCACTCAAATTAATATTTCTAAGAATGTAATTAAAAAGATCAATGTAAAATCATATAAAACAAAAATATATGTCGATCTGAAATTGATAAGTTTTTTTAGGATTGTGTTAATTAAAAATATTTAATTTTTTTTCGTTTGAAAGACAAGGATAAAATTTATTGGTACTTACACTCAAGAGCCAAAACATTATGACTACCCCTACATTTGGCAATGAACTCGCTTGGATGACGTGAAAGGCACGTGATCAGGTGGAAGTGGTATTTAGATGCTGCTGGAGAGTCTGAGCACCCTTACATGGCCTCTGTTTTTCCAGTTGGAAATGAAATGTTCCATCAGAACAACGCCCCGTGTTATAAGGCTAAAATTGTGTTGGAGTGGTTCCAGGAACATGATGCTGAATTCTAGTTAATGTCCTGGCTGCATAACTCACCGGATCTCAATACGATAGAACACATTTGGGATGTCATGGGACGGCAGCTCAGAGTTCAAAGACCATCAATTCGCAATATCTCGGATTTGCGTGACCATTGCTTAAACATCTAGTACAATCTGTCTCCCCGGCCTTCTACCAAGGCGGTTTGAAGCTGTGTGGCGCGCCAAAGGTGGGTCAACTCGTTATTGAACAGGTGGTCATAATGTTTTGGCTGTTGAGTGTATATTTAATAGGGTCATTGCCTACAAACATCAAAAGAAAAGTCCTATCTATGCAGCACATGTATAATTTTCATTACGAATATACATATACAACTTCTGACAATAGAGTTCACAGAATAGTCCTGTAACATTAACGTAGGTGAAATATTAACGAAAGTTACTTGAATGTCTCTCGAAACAGTCACCTCCCATAATCATGAACAACTGACGTCTGTTTTACATGTCCTGGAAACTTTGCAAGAAGTCTTCTTTTGAGATGAAGTATAAAAGTCTCGTCACGTTTCGTTGGATGTCAGAAATATCGTCAAATATCTTTCCTTTCAAAGCTAGTTTGAGTCGTGGGAATAGGAGTCAGGAGGAGTGAGATCTGGCGAGAATGGTGGATGTTCAATTTGCACTACTCTCTTTTTTAACAGGAACTATTTGACGATATTGGCTGTGTGAGGGCGAGCATTGCTGTGAACAAAAAACCACAAACCTTCTACATACTGGGGTTATACTCTATGTAGAGTTTTCATGAAACGGGTCCAAATTTCAATGTTCCTTGTAGGATTCATCGTCCAGGTATCTTGCGCACAGTTAATCGGCGATCTTCCGTGATCAATTTACTCACTTTCTTAATGTTTTCGTCAGTGACAAAGGTCGCCGGTTTTTTGCTACAGGGTTTGTCAAAAACACTTGCCCGGCCTTCTCTCAAACAGGTGAACCACTTGTGCACACACATCACGGCCAGTGCTTGATCTTCATAAACACGTACCAGCATCAAATAAGTTTCTTTCCGTGTTTTGCCAGGTTTAAAACAAAACTTTAAATTGATCTTTTGTTCGTTCATTTTCCTGTTCTTCGTTAAGAAACAACGCACTAAACAAGCATTTTGTAAAACAAGTCATACACGGAACACAAACGATACTAAATTGAACAGCGCTTGGGGCAGATGGTCAACACCTGCCAATACGCATGTGCGGCGTTTTGTTTCATCAGTGTTGCCAGATCGGACATTCTGACTTCAGTTACCGAAGTTCATTGTTAGAAGTTGTATATAAAGGTGAACTCATTAGATCTTGGTTGACAAAGTGTCGGACTCTAAACGACAGTAGGCTGGGTTCTCAGAATCATGTCTGGAATCATGACTTCTTAAGAACTGCCCCATTGGTGTGGTGTAGATGTTAGAAGAGAATACCGGTTTCAATACTGTAACCGTCATTTGTCCTTTCTTGGTTCGAAATCATAAAAACTGTCCATATTACATCTAGTAACAAAAAAAACCAATAAATTAATCACTAACCAGATTTGAAAGTCATTAAAAATTTAATAGGAAGAGCTAACAAAGAGTTAAGTATTCTTATAATCTATAACAGTTTTTTTAATTCTGAAAACACAGAGAATGAGAAGTATTTCTCAGATTGAAATTAAAATAAAATAAATATAACAAGATAAAATATAAAAATGTATCATTAGAATAAAAATTTAAAGTGATGTTACATTTTAAGCGTTTGATGAATTTTAATGAATATTGTGACAGATAGGAGTTAAAATTTTTCAATTACAATACTTTAATTAATAATGTCGTAATCAAAATGATGAAAACGCGAAAAAATTTCGTTTTTATTTAATAATATGTTTAAGCATTGTATGTATAATTATAATTTAGAAATGATTGTGTGTGCGTGGATGTGATTAAAAGCTTATGCCATGCGGTTTAAAGAATTTTAATGGTTTTAAAAAATGTCATTAGCTTAGGATGCTGGCATCTTTTAGTTTTTAACTTTACAATCTCTCTGCTGCGTTTTCATAATAAAATTTATTTAAGTGATGCAGGCCAATCTAGTCATTTTTGTTCAAAATACTTAGAATAATTTGTACAAAAATATGGTACATAAAATGACTATCAAATAAATCTACATCCATAAAAATTGCTGCAAAATAATATAACCTCATGACAATGCTGGAAGTAAATGCTTTTTGGATTATATCAATTTAAAGTGTTTAATTACTTTGAAGAGGGTGTATATATAACAATATTTAGTATTTTATGAACAAAATATTCGAAATATTTATATAGTATTCAATTTTGTAAGCAAATTTTTGTATCGTTTTTAAACTTTATAAATGTTTTTGAATGTCTGTCTGGAATAAACTATCTAAATATCGATCTGAATTACTCCTCAGAAATATCTTATTTATTCATTCAATTTATGCTTTGATCTAAGAGCTTTGGAAAAATTGTGTTTATACTGTTTGATTTTTAATAAATGTTTATGCTCAATCTGCTGCAATTATCTGTAAGTTTGTGCCAGATTGTGTGTGTAAATATGTTAGATAGGTAGTCACGTTAGTTATAGACGTTAAAACATAGTTTTAACCCTCTCTAGTCAATCCTCAGCTTGATGTGTTTCTTGTACTGTTGTTTTGAATTTATTGCATTTTTTGTATTTTGGAATTGCTTATGAATGCTTTCTGTATTGTAGGCTTGATTTCTGTAAATTTACTTATGGTCAAATTTTTCTCTTGATTATTTGTAAAATTTTCAATTTTAATTTATCTCTCGTGTCCATATGCACATATATTCCTAAATTATTTTACAGAAGGATTTCTGAACTGCTCGTAAATCTTGAATCCTCATAATTTAAAATTACTTCTCTGCCAAAAAAGTATTTTTTTACAATATGTACATTTATAGACTTCTTACTTGTCACTTTTTTTTTACCCCAGTGGCAGAGCAGTTATGATCGTTAAATTGTGATAATCGTTGCTTTTATCGAATTGTGGGTCCTAATACCGCTGAATATCTTCCATAAAGCGAGGCTGATTCAAATCAGATCTGTTAAGGTTCAAAGCTTATATTGATATGTTGTGGAAGTTTGAAGGGGGAGTGCTATATTCTGATGTCGTCTTTTACACTTGTCTAGTTCACACTTAAGAAGTCCGTCGAAAATAGTCCTAGTATTTCATCAAATTTCAACGTCCAGTTTTCTCTAAAAAATTATATTTTTCCATTTTTTTCTGGATTATTTTTCATTTAAAAAAAAAAACGTCGAAATTTGCAAAAATAATATTAATAATTAAAATATGCATGAAAGTAATTTAAAAAAAAATACAAAATATGTTATCTCTTCCCAAATCCTTTCTTTTTTCAATATACTTATTTTCAGTTAAATAGTAGTTTGATATGTAGACTAGATTTTTGGAGGAATGCTTGGAATTTTACCGCTCAGGAATTCATCCCGAAGAAAATACAAAGCTACAAGAGGTGTATGTGTCCTCGTAATTTTGAACGAAAGTCAAGTATCATGAACGTTATCTGAACTGAAGCCCCTTTTCAGCATACTTTCACACCACGTTATCATGAGGACTTATAGCCTCGACAAAGAGTGAGTGTTCTTATTAAAATAGCACTTTTAGGCGTACGAGGGCTATTGGCACCGGACCTCATAATCTGGAACAGCAGTCAAGTGACAAAGATAACACCTGAGCTGGCACCAGACTTTCCCAAAACTCACAGCGTGCCAACAGGATGAATGTAAGCCATGTCAGATTTAGCATGCACCAGTCCCACTATAGGACATGTCTTCTGTGGCACTACGACAACGGGCGCGCAGCAATCGTTGACCGGGACTGGACAACGTTGGCAACAAGTTCCTGACCTTTGCCACCAGTCTGGGAGCCTCATAAGATACAGTAGGATATGTCTATTAGCCCTTTGATACAGTAGGTTTTCAGTAATTCCTAGATTCGGACTCATGACTAAACAGAAGCAATAAAGGACGCTAGTTCGTGACCATGATAACTTGAGAATCATGGCCACAAAATGGTCGGAAGTTGGAAACGGTAAGTATTTTGAATATGAACAATTTGTGTGTCAGCTACACTTGGAAAATTAAAATGTGATATGTCATCAAATGATAAGACGCTGCAGCACATATTTTTTTTAGATAAAGAAAAAAAATCACTCACCAGTCATTGGTTCTCCAATTGGTTTCAAGATTGAAAACGGGAGGTAGCGAAGCGGATTTAACATAACAGGATTTTCTTTAAAAAAATCTTGTCAAGACTGCAGAGAAGCGAAATATGTTAATGATCCGAATTTCTCATTCGAGAGAACAAAAAGAGGAACGGAGAACAGTAAAAAGTTAATTTTGTCCATTCATTAAGCTCTGACAGTAGTAAAACTTGAAAAAAAAAGAAAGATTAAAATAGATAGGCATGAAAGAAAACCAGATCTTTTGTTAATGATAGATTCACTGTTGCTTCTAGAGTGTATAAACATTTTAAATAAGAAAAACCATTTCATCTGACTAAACGGTTTTTTTTATATTTTTTCCCCTCTTCCTTCTTCATCTTGGGGAAAAAGAGAACGGTTTTTCTGTTAATTCAGTCAAAAACGTTAATGACAAGACGGAAATCCCTTTATAGCCCGAAAAACTGTTAAGAAAGAGAAATGAGAAACACCCTAGAACAAGAGGTATAATTAAAAATGTTCGTTAAGAATTCTAGATTCATATAATGAAGAGACGGGCCTGGATGTCTTCGGGGGTAGGGTAGGGCAATGGTCTTTTCGGAATAATTTCTTCGGCATATTGTATTTTCCAGATGAAATCCTTTTCTTCTTTTCCTTTAGAGCATGGAATTGCGATTCCATGAAATTTGCTTTTCTCGGGAAACTCGTTTTACCGGAAGATTGCGTTTCTTTTATTCGAAAGTTGTAATGGAACATGGGGGGAGGGAATATTAATGGTGGCTCAGATGGTTTGGCTGAGTGGTTTCTTCTTGGCGACGGTTTAGCTACATTTTGAGTTAGAGGAGGACTTAGTGGTAATAATGTTGAAGGAAGTTTTTAGTATAGGTACATATATACTGCGTATCTTATTTTAATTATGAATCTCAAATTAGATTTATTTTTTAAAAAAAAAGAAATAGATGTAATTTGATGGGAAAAACATGTATTTGTTATCGTATATACACAGCGAATTGAGAATTATTTTATGAATTGGATATTTTTTCCATACAAACTAAGATTAAATACATATAGATATATTTCATAAATATTTAAATATTTAACTTACAAAATAGATAGAATTTATGCTTTGTTGTGTTACTTATCTCACTCAATTGACATATAACATCAGATCGAGACCCACGAATTTCATCGTGGCAGAAAAGGCTATATTACATCTGTGATGGGGGGTCACAGCTTTAAGCACCATGCAAGTGGCAGTACGCTTTCTCTCCGTTGCATCCTAATTTTGATGCAGAACATTCCAAAGTATGAACTGGAGGGCTTTCACCTATCTTTCTCTACCACCAACCTCTCGAAGATTTTTGGTTCGTCGAACACTTAGAGTGCCCCTATGGCGCATAGGGGTACTATACACTTACAAACATTTATGCCTTCTTTGGGAATCGAACCTTGGCACTTTAGTGCTGCTAATTGCTGTGCTAATCAGTATTCCATCTGGTTGGCTGGAATTTATGTAAAATCCAGTAAATGAGATTATTATTTCAAAATGTATAGTAAACATGTGTAAAAATCAACAATTTAAAACTATGCAAGTCATTGAACAATAAGATACTTTGATGTTAGTGATATTTAATACTTTTAAATATATATTATTTTTGCTTTAAACTACGATTATAGTGACAATGGTGGATTAAAAACTGCTTTGAATAGGTACAAAGTATAATAAATTAGTTGAATTTTGAAATTAAAAAAAAATTGTATTAAACTTTTTCTTTTAACTAGTTGGCAGAAAAACTAGAAAATTTCACGATATATATACCACAATATGTATTTTAAGTATATATTTTGTATTAAATTTTAAATGTAATGTGCAATAATTTTTGATGAACAAATTCATAAAAATGTGTCCAATATGTGGAGAATGTGCCTAAAAATATGTGTATATTCGGAGCATTTACTGAATTGTAGAGCACAAAAATACATTAATTGTTTAAAGAGCATTATTCACTTTATTCATTTAAATTTAAAAATTCTGGATAAAAAGTTGAGATTTTTTTATTAGATGGTTATATTTGTTACTAATGTATAATATTTGAGTAAATCACGTAAAGAATTAAAGCTACAATTTTCTAAAGAAATATGAGATTTTTTTAACAAAAAATCAACTATTGAACAGTTAATGTTTTCATTGTGTATTAAGAATAACATTAATATATATATATATATATATATATATATAAAGTAACAATAAGAGTGGAATGATGAAAGCATTTTTAAGGGGGAAGACTTTAAATTGTGTAATTTGTTTAACCAAAAAGTTCAATAAGATTTGAAAAATATTTGAAACAAAAAATATTCTAAGCACACATTAAGGGGGCAGTACATAATTTAGAAACATAAATAACTACTTTCTAATTCTTTAACTATTTTAATAAACAAAATGACGCTTATGATACAATCCTTTAAATTAATAACTCATTTTAAATATTCGCGAAATCACTACCCTTAAACTCATGATATGTGCATTCAGCTTTAAAAAAGTATCTTCACATACAAGTACTGAAATAAGCAATAAAAAAAAGGCTTAATTCTTCTACGTTTTTAATTTCGACATTTTTTCGTTCAATGTAATAAGCACTGTATTTAAAAGAACTGACGTCATGAAATGACGTTACAGCCGACTGCCCGTTAAACGTAGTAGAAACTGTCCATTCCGTTACGTAATGGACATGAACGGACTGGAAAGGAGGGAGGGAGTGCATAGGCGCGACGTTAAGTCGGGAGAGGGGGGAGGACTCACAGAACTGGAAAAAAAGTTTGCTAATTAAGTCTTATGCTGAGGGTGAGGATTTTTTATGAAGAGACAGTTTTTTTTTTTGGATATTCTGGAGTTTCGAGATTTTCTTTTTTGGTCGTTGATGATACAAGTGGAACATTAACAGCTCGCAGGATTTTTTTTTAGAGAATGTATTTTTTTTACTTTTGTTCTTCTTAGGAGAGTTCGGAAATTTTAAATTATTAAAACGTGAAGTGATGTTATTTAGTAAGTATCAGATAGGGCAATGTGAAGTTAAACTTGTTAGTAAAGTTTGAATATGCTGCATGCTGTTTTCGGCATAGACTTCGTAATTTACGACCACATTCGAATTTCAAAACCAATACATAGATTCTAGATTGTGATATTCTTAATTTTCACTTGATGCATAAAAAAAATGAATCACTTAGCTATGATTTCTCGAGTAATTTTGGTGAAAACTAACTATCTGACTTATACTACTGACTTCCACGTTTTCTCTAATCAGTAAAATAAACATTTAAGGCATCAATAAACTTCAATTAATTTATGGAAGCAAATAGATCAGCGTTTCCAAATTGTGGGGGGTGCCCCTATACGGGGCGTGATAACTGTACAAGGAGAGCGCGAGCATATAGAAAAATCAAAGACAAAATATTATTTAAAAAAATTATTAATTTACTGAAAGTAAACAAAATACATTTTGACAAAAAAAGGAAGATATAAACACTTATAAAAATATCAATGCTGCACAATGTATTTTATAATTAATAAATACCATTGACTTCATTGGGCTTGTCATATATAAAATTATATGCAATAACACTTATCTTGATAATTTGTACGGTTTATAATTAATCCGTTAACTGCCAATTAAAACATAAGTGATTCGCTCTCCAATGCCACCATTTTCCGCGTAGCATGCATATGTGATGTATTGAGAGGAGGAAGAAAGTGAATAAATAAGCAAATCTCCTCTGATAAGTAAATCCTTCGTAAACACTGTCAATTTTTTTATTGCATTCCAAAGCCTTCGGAATAAATTTATGGATAGCAGTGCACAGAAAGACGTGTGTATACGTCAGGAGTAATTAATGCTTTGGCTGTTCGTGTTTATGTACGCCGGAGGCACTTAAGATGTTAATGTCGTATTGTAGCTTTAGCATCAAGTTATAGTATTATTGAATTCAATACATTGTTATTGCATGGAGGGGGCGTGATGAAAAGTTTGGTTGAATATTGGGTCACCAATATTGAGAGTTTTGGAAGCACTGATCTAATTTTAAAAGCATTTAAAACGCGTAATAAAAAAAAATATTCATAAAATTTTTACCATACAGCATGTACTCATTCTTAACCGAAACATCTTAAGATTTGTTGAGGCCCTGATGCCCTATGGAAAACTAGGCTCCACTTACGACCCTTTCAAACAGACAATGCATATTTCACAATATCATATACCTAGGATAAAATGGACTCAACCCAGTGCTTCCTTTTGCTTAAATGATGATGTATAATCGTTGAGCTAGGTCAAAGCATGAACGACGGATAGGATATAATAATGCAGTATTCACCACTATTGGCAGTTGAACTGCTCGAATTTCCCCATTTTTATCAGAGTATATGTCCGAGAACAGCATTTGACGATTAAAATTATTCGGATTATGATCTTATTAATGCCGAATCGAGAATGAGAAGAGACACTAGACCAAAGTGCTAAACTAGGGCTCGCCTGGCCCAAGCCTTATAACGACTCTGGTTCTTAATAAATATATCATTCAGATTGTTTCAACATTTAACGGAACTATAGTATGAACTACAATTTTAAAAGTGCTTACATAGAAATTAAACACTTAATTATACAAAATTAGAAAAATGTTTTACAATTAAAGTTAACATTATTATAGTGAAAACCTTGATACAAATGCGATGGAAAATTTATATAAATAAAACGATGAACATACATTCAGTGAAACTTAGTTTGGATTGAATTTTGATATTTCTTGGATCTAAGTACCGTAAAATCCGCCGTATAACGCACACCCATACTTTCAAGCATACATTTTTAATTCTTAGGTATGTTCGTCATTTTACGCGCAAACCCTTCTCCCAAAGAAACCTGAAATGAACGTGACAATGCTCTTATGCTAAAAAGTAATTTTTTTCGCGGTATTTTTTCAAGCTTTAGAAAAAAATAGTATACTTCTAGAACTACAACTCTTTGTGTTCATATGGAATGTCATTTCTGTTTAATAAACAGTATTTTGATCTATGTGAAAGTCTAATTTTTTTCTATACTCATCTTTATTTTTTATCTTTAAAGCTCTCATTTTGCCCGGCGTATAACGCGTACCCATAAATTTCGAATCCATTTGTTGTATTCAAAGTGCGCTTTATACGCCGGATTTTACGGTAATTCATTCTGTGTTTAAAAAATAGACACAAATTATTTTTAAAAGTATTGAAGAAAAAAGAACACACCAATTACGAATATAAATACCTTAAATTCTGCGCACGTAATCATCAAATTACTTGATTAAGTTGCATTGAAAAACAACAATCGATTACAAATGAAATCTTGAGTTCTGTTTCGTAATCGATTGAGTGTGTTTTGTAATCGATCAATACGATCATCATGGCTCATAGACCTCCTCGATTAGTATTCATTAAGAGCTTTATACAGTCTAAGCACGTTCCTTAATTCATTTTTAGTAGAAATCAGTGTCGCATTCGATTTTGTAGAGTGCTTGTAAGGTCCGGCGATTCTACACTTACTTGTGTACATAAAGTAATGAAATGTACATTTGGTATTGAGCTATTTTTGTGTGTACAATGCAATGATTAAACTAGTGTTTTTCAAACTCAACAAAACCCATAAGGTCGCGTGATAACCCTACGCGGGGGGCGCAAGCATTTTGAAAAGTCAAAAACAAAAGATTATTCTTAAAAAAATATTAATTTACAGAAAGTAAACAAACAAAATGCATTTTGACCTAATATAAAAAGTGCACATTTACACTGATATAATACGCTTATATAAATGTATCAGTACTGCGCAATGTATTTTATAGTTAATTTAATAATACTAAGTTAAAAAAAAATGGCCTCACTTTCCTATTTACAATTATATGCAAAAATTAACATTTATCTTGATCATTTGTAAGGTTTATAAATAATCCTTTAACTGTCAATTAAAAATTGCGCGATTCGCTTCCCAATGCCACCTTTTAACACGCATGTGGTGAATTGGAGGCGAGGGGTTAGAAAAGGTAATAAATAATAAGTATAAAATAAGTAAGTAAATTATAAATGTATAAAATAAGTAAATGCTTCGCAAACACTATCAAGGTCATTGCATTTCAAAGCCTTCGGAATAATTTTATGGATAGCAGTTCACAGAAACTATCGTACTTTGGAAAGACGTATATATACGCCCGGAAAAATTAATGTATTGGCTGAGTGAAACGTTTCTATACGCTGGTGGCGTTTAAGGGGTTATATTAGTACTGTAGGTTTAGCTTCAAGGTATAGTATTATCGAGTTTAATAGATTGTTATTGTATGCGCGATGAAAATTATGATTGAATATTGAGTCGTGCAAATATTGAAAGTTTAAGAAGCCCTGAATAAAACTGATAATGCATTTAAAATTTATTCGGATTGCAAATAATGTAAAAATTTCTGCAGAGAGAGAAAGAGAACCAAAATCATTAACTAATCCATTTTGTATATTTTAACTCAATTTCTATTTTACCATCAGCTACACATTCCTTAAAAACAGTTATTTAGTTACCTATTCATGTGAACAATCATTCTAAATCTGTACCATCAGTACAGAACTAACACCTTTGTTATTGATTCGTTGTTAATTTACATAAAAATAGGTTTCATTTGAATTGCAGTTCTATTTGCAAGGCAATAGACGTTTAGAATTCTCAATAATTGTAGTATGTGAAATAATAAAGCAAACTAGTAGTCATGGATAGGAACTTAAAACCCGTGTTTTATTTGTCAGGACGTGGGTTTCAGTCCTGGAGCATCTAAAAACTGTTTCGTTTTCCCGTAACACAGCTGAAAAGTGGGCTTCTTTTTATGGATAGCATAACTGCGTTCCTATGTACACGTGCATCCTTAAAATATGAGGTCTTGTCTTTGGTCATATCCCGGCAACATTTGACACCATGAGAACCTCCTACTCCGTCCACGAGCGGGTTGTAACTCGAGGATAAAGATATTGACCACACTACCAACCCTAGGCAGAGCAGAGAGAATTCCTTTGGAAACTTTCGAACAGGACAAATTTTATCTCCTCCCTCACAAACAACAGAATTTGGACTATAATGAACTAACCAAATTTTTAATAATTTCAATGTATGCACAGTAATTAATAGCCGTGACGGAAAAAAAAACAATTATTTAATTTAATAAATATCACTCTACCATTATTTATCTCAAACGTCACAAGACCCACTATTTAAAATAGCTCGGGAACGTTTAATCTCTCGAGGTTTAACTCTTACAGGACCACAAGGTTGTCAAGATATTAGTGTGTAACTGTTTATTATAGTTTGATTAGACGTGAAATAAATAAAAACTCACAAGAAAAGTGTATAAAAATGTTTTATAATTTTGGTTCATTGTGCCATTTGAATTTCGATTAATGCGTAGTTTTATCTGACGTTTGTTTTCATTTGTTTGAATATACTTTATTATTTCACAAAAGTATATTTATCGAATATCATAAAACATGCGAGAAAACACAGAAATACATTATGATATGACACAATAAACTGAAATAAATAATAGGAATACAGTAAAACCTGTTTTTGTACGGTAGATAGGGACCGCATAAAAAATCGCACTTGGAAAATACGCCAATTATTTAAGAATAAATAATTAAAATTACACATGGAAACACATTTTTAAAACATTTAGTTTCTTATTGTATAACACACACACATATGGAGAATTTTTCAAAAGGCAGATACATAATTCACTGCTATCCATCGTAATTCAAAACGCACATCTTCCAGTGATGAATAAGTTCAAAATCGCTTTTTGTCACTTGAAGATACAATAATATTGATTTATTTTTGGCATCGTAAAGTAAAAGTTAAGTTTTGTGACGAAGAATGGTTGGTCAATTGCTTGTAAATGTCTCGATAACCAGATATGCATGGTCGAAGCTCTTTTTGTGAAATTTCTTATTCCTTTCAGAATTAACATCTATTTTAAGAAAATGCTTTTTCAATTTGCTGGAAATCTGTATCCCTGCATGTATTTTATCCACTCTCAAAGAATCTGTTTCTTCATGTCCGTCTTCATAATCTATCAAATTATTAATAATGTAATTGTCATTGAAAGCTTCGTCTTTAATCAAGGGCTCGTTGTTGTTGCGTTGGGAGAAAGAAAATGAACGTGCATTGTCCGGAGACTGTTTATACCAAATAAACAGGGCATCTGAAAGTGTATATACGTACATTGTAGTGACGTAACGTACACCCCCCCCCCCAACTCCTGTGTCACTGGGGCCCAGGACTCTGGAGGAGGGCAAAGTTTGACTAACGCCAAGTACGTATTTACCCATTTTATAAAATATTAAAAGCAAAATCTAAATGTCTTTGCAGGGGTGCCCTAACATTCTTCGATACTCCACTGGTACATTGATAGAAAACATTCATTATATTGGCACCAAAACCGTTAAAATTAATATACCGCATGAAAAAGATCACACAAATAAAAAATTGCATAAAAAAGGCAGCTCAAAAACATGTTCTACTGTAAAGCCTTCTCATTTTTTTTTCATTAGTGCTAATTACATCGACAGATTTTTGTACCCTAAAAGTTCCCGTTTACGTAACTGCGTTGAGTATGTGTTCTATTTGACACTCTGGTATAAGAATGTAGATAGGGTTATAGATTAATTCAGCAATTGCCAATTTAAATCGCCAATTTCGCTTGGAGAAAACGTTTCCCTAAGTTGTGAAGGGATTAAAATCTGTATGATGACGCTGAGTGCAAGTTTAGAGAGCGGAGTCCCGGATCGTTAGCGTCCTTGCCTCTTGATTACAGTTTAAAACTACAAGAACCCATCTCCAATAGCCATCTTGTTGTTTCCAAATGCTATGTTAATAAAATATCAAACTAATAAAGCTCCTTTCCATTTTAAATTTAAAAAAAAATTAAAATTTTGTAAAAAAAACTATGAATTTAAGAGTATGAAGCGAAGCATTTTTTTTTTTTTCATGGGTAGCAACGTTCTGTATGCTTCTAATTTTTGATGTACATTATTAAACAAATAAAATATACAACATATATATGAATAGATATTAATAAGCTAAAATACATTATATAGTGCATGAAAAAAGAAACTAAAAACACTCATTCTATTAAATTAATTTTAATATAAAACTCATAATATTTAAATTTCAAGTAGCAATTTAATTTGAATAAAAATGTGATTTATTAACCCTAAAACGCATTTAGCTAATTATTAGAATGAATTAAACATATTTCCCAAACTTTGCTTTATTAAAACGTTCCTTCCCTAAAACATTAATCTTAAGTGTAGGGTACCACAACAGCTAATATTTCCACTTTAAAAACTAGATTGCTACCCGTACAGCCATCTACCTCTACACTAGTCTTTCTAGAAAGCCCAAAATAGGGCTAATACATGACACTAGAACATAACAAATTGCACGACATTAAAAGGTTCCACAACAATTAAATTATAACCCCACTCCTTAACATTTTTTTTCGTTCTTTAGTTCTACCCCAACGGATTCACTGAGTTAGGTTACTACGCATGATGGAAATTGATGCTAACAAGCATTCTACGTCCTTTATACAAGGCCGTGGGGCTACTTTGTAGGGTTCCGAGACATTACGAGAGAAGAAAAATAAAAGAAAATGCTATACTGCTAAATCAAATAATTTCATAAGGGGGCTTTTTTTTTTCGTTGCCTTTTCATTTTTCCTCATTTTGGTAATTCTCATGGAAATGCTTGGGAGGGGATGGGGGCAAAAACAGAACTAGCGTTTTCTTTCGTGACTTTTATTTAACGCACTGTGCAAATTTTTTTATGTGTTTTTGTTTTTCATATTTGTGTAAATGCATTAAATTTGTTCATTTGATTTTTTTTTTTTTGGTATCCGTGAGATAGAAAAGAGTTGTGGATGTTGTTGTTTTTATTCCAGTTTTTAAAGTATGCTAGATTATATAAATTAAATTTTTATTTCTGCTTATTTTTTCCTAACTTATAATCGGTTAAAGATATTAATAAATCATATTTAGTAATTAACAAAAAGTAAGATTGAAAATATGTATTTATAAATAAAATGAATAAGTGTTTTGTTATAATCATTACGGAATAGTTTCATTAAAGTTAAATAAATGTTCTTGTTTCTATTTCCCTGTTTATATAAACACTTTTGCATTGACAAATACTGCAATAATGGGAGTACTTTTAGTTCCTTTAAAATATACTCACTCTTGTGCTGCTTAGAAGTTTAACGAAAATTTATTAAAAAATTAACCTGGTCTTTTGACATTATCTTCTGAATATTTTCAGATAAAAACTATTTATTGTGCTATTGAATTGAAGTACGATAGAATATATGTCTCTAAAACTGAATATGTATATTGCTCTGGTGATAGAATTATCCATTTTAAGAAAGTGAATTGGAAGAAATGCATTTATATGGGCGTTATTACAAAGAAAGCTCGGAAAAGTTTTAATTTGATAGTTAAAAAGAGAATATTTTTTGTTATCCCCATTAGAAAATTATATATTTAAATTCTTTTATGATTAATCAGCATCCAGGAAGTAAAATGATTGATCAGATTGCCATCAAATTTGGTACGTGGCTCAAGGAATTGCTTTGAAAAACTTAAGTTTTCATTAGATGGCTCGAGAAAAAAGGGACTAGTTAGTAAAGAAGACAACCCACACAGGAAAAAGCATGAACAATTCAGAACAAGTTCTGGGCAATAAAATGTACAGCAGAAAAAAAATTTGGACATCTATCGGTTTTAGAAGTAAGAAATTCCCAGAATTTTATTCAGTAAGATTTGAAAGAACCTTAAAAATCTTTATATAGAGAAGATGTTTAGTGTCCTGCAAAATTCCACATAAGACCATTGAAACTGACCAATTACACACATACATACGCTGAAAATTTTACAAGTGAACTAGGGCGGTGACATTGAGCAATTTTTATTACATTGCACTAACCAAGAATAACAACTGCTCCACTTTTTTGTAATTGGTCATAAAATGTACCTTTTTATATGAGTGTAAGCCGAATTCTTGTTTTCATTAAGCACCAACATATTTCAAGTAATTAAAATACCCTGCAGGTTGCTCATGCATTTTATGTGTGGATCATCTCTTTAATAAATATATTATTTTCCCTCGAAAAACGCCACCTGGTAGACATTTTTGAACTATTTTCTATTTAAAATTTTATGAACGCATTTCCAGTAATTTGCATACCAAATTTGTTGGCAATCCGATCGACCATTGTAGCTGTAGGGTTCTCTGCTTATGGAGGGAATATAGTTATAATATTTCTGCTAATATGTATAATCATAAATCATACATTAAATTACTATAAATAAAACTAAAGCTGAAGAATACATATAGAAATATAACAAGGCAGTTACAGGGCTCATAGTTCAAAAGCCACACTAATGTATTAGCAATCTTTTAGTTTTAAGAATTAAGATTGCAGATACTGCATATATGTTCTTGTTTCTTATCACAGATGGGTGTAGCTGAGCTACACCATCTCCATAAAACCAAAAGTCTCCAAAATATCCAGAAATAAGATAGGATTTCCTATAACCTCGTCATATTAAAAACTCAAACAATTTAGAATATCACTGGGAGAGGCCTGATCAGCCTCGCAACTACGACAATTTGGGAAGACTTTCCAGCCCGGTTGAAAAGTAAGAGATTTGATTTGGCCACTAAAAAAGCGCGACAGAGCCGTCTGCTGATACCTAGGAATATTAAGTTGGTGACACCAACGAGGTGTTTTCTCAAAATACCAAGGGTGAGCAGGAGGTATTCTCCAAAATGCATTCAATTCTATCCTTTTAATAGATGAGAGTTCAGCAAAAGTTAGACAAGTGTCAACCAGAAAAGTGTCAGCAGTGGAAGATTTGGTCAAACTATTGGCTATCTTCTTACCATTCAATCCAATATGGGAGTAAACGCAATGAAAGTATATACAATGTCTATATATATAGAAGAAAGTCGAACCACAACAGCCAGGATATTTAGGCTTGTCATATCCCCAACAGTTGTCCAACGAGAAAGGTGCTGTATAGAATGTACGGCTGTCAGTTAAAATTCAAATGTCCCTGAAGACAAGGTCAGAAGCAGTGTCAATAAATTTCAATCCCTTATAAATTACAATAAATTCAGATCTAAAAATAGAACAGTAGTTAATATTCCTAATCTTGATGTCAAATGTACTATCAGGTGTCTCAATGTGCACGCCGCTTCCAGAAACACCACCGTCGCCTATGCTGCCATCAGTACAGATTTTTAATGCCAT
The DNA here is from genome assembly GCA_019973975.1 of Trichonephila clavata. NCBI lineage: Eukaryota > Metazoa > Arthropoda > Arachnida > Araneae > Nephilidae > Trichonephila > Trichonephila clavata. Next base: position 23,233 of record BMAO01033818.1, on the reverse strand, counting down.
ATGAGGGATGCCATCAATTGTCTCTAGAGCAACCTGTCTAGTAAATTCTGGTATGCCAGACCGTTTACACACCCTGATCATTAGTTGCATATATATATACAGTAAGACCACAATTTAAAGAACCTTTATTTAGCAAAATTTCTACTTTGCGAACTTCTTCCTGAAACCAAGAATATGTTATTATTTTCTTCGTAACAAATAGCGAAGTGTATTTTCGATTTAACAAAATTTTTATCTTGAGATTCGATTTTTTCTCTCCTTATTTAAAAAAAAAACATTTCTGAACATTTCAAATTATTCTCCCCTTTAACACATTTTAAGGTGATCAATGACCTTGATCTGGGTTTACCAGATGCCTAACTCAACTGAAACAATACTTTGCCTCAATTTTTCAATTAAAAATTCAAATAAAATTAACAGATTTTATCAGTAATTAAATTTAAGTACGCATGTGGTAATGTATGCTTAAAATTATAATATGTCATTAAAATTCATAAATTTTAAAATAAAATTTTTTAAAGTTGAAAACACAGTGCATCATTCCTGGACAATGTTTTTTCTTGAAGATTTTTCTACGATAAGTAAGCTTTATGAAATAAATACATATTAACTTACAAAAAAAGGGTTAGTAATTATTTTTTTAATAATACATAGTTTTTATGAATTTAAAATTTGTTTTATGTGGTTTCTAAAGTACATTAAAAGATAAATCTCTATTTAACGAATTTTCCCCATAACGAACTTTTTTTCAGGATTTAGTGACTTCGTTAAATAGATTTCCCACTGTATATTAGTGTGTTACACGCATTAAGTTCTTCTGATTGGGGAAGTTCCTCGAGTTAACTCCCTAATTTTTATGAACAGAAAACGTACCCCATTCCTCTAGTGTTCCCTTCATTTTAACACGTTGTATGGATAATCATTCAAATAACTCAAAAGAGCAAATAAAATATCCGTCATTAATATAAGTATTTACATCTATTAAGTTGATTTAAAGTGCTTCAAGAATTTAAAGCGAGGCAGAACCGGTTTAAAAAATCTTAAATGCTAATTCCTTACTAAAGCTTGGTTGTACTGTGCACGCAAATGCGTGACAGAAATTTTTCTTTATTACCCTTTTCCTAGGGAGAATATTAATGGACTACAACTTTTTTGCATCTGCTTAACACTAGTAGTAAATTAGTTTAAACGGAACACTACTACTATATTTCACTTATACTAGCCAAAAACCTGTTGCCAAAGGCAATTTCAAAAATACTATAGTTAAAATTCTGGAAATAGGTAAGTATGAATTTTAATGGATTTGATAAACCGCGCGGGGTTTGCTTTTTGGATTTCGTATTTATCTGCTGAATGTTAGAATTATAATTATAAGACCTTTTGGGGTTATAATAGTACAATAATTAATGAACCCGTTTATAGTTGTATATAAAGCATTTATTTATGAATGTCTGGGCCGTCAATGCAAAATAACCGTCTGTTTGTGTGTATAAATCGAAGATCTCGGGAGCGCATAGATAATGGGGGTCAACTTTATAGGGATGCAGTAATCTCGGAAAAAACATAGCTTTTAGGAAAAAGACACAGTTTCATTTTAAATAATGTCTTCCGCAAATAATACCCGGAGCAAGCAAATTTAATATCTTAACATTTTAGGGATTTATAATAGAAATTCTTTTTGGAATAGTTCATAAAACTAACATTACCTCATTAAGATTTCAGAGAATGCATATGCCCATTATGAGAAAAGTTTTTTCTCCAGGAAGAGAAACATAGGTCACAACAATCTCTTGCCATATACTAATTTCACTTCTTGCTTGTTTTGTAAGCAAAAAGAGGGAGCAGAGGAGGCAAGACTGCTCAGATAATGAAAAAGACAATGGAAAATTGTCATATCTTCAGGTAGGATTACTGGATGTAAAATTAATGTCGTTAGTATCTTAATTTGCAGTAATTTGATTTGGAAATGTTCAATTCTCGATTTACATTCTTGGCAACACTTTCGCTATCATGGCGATATATTTGAAAATTGCGGAATTTCTTTCTTTTTATTCCCAGTTTGACTTGTATACTTGTTTTGAATGTTGATAATATTTGATTTGATAAAAAAAATGCAATCTCCACTTATGTATGGATAAACTTATATACGTAGCTGGATTCAAAAGTTCCCTGACTGGGTCTATAACTTAAAAATGTTACCAATTAAGGTGCTGAATTACATCCACCTTAGAAATAAGACTCTTGAGTAACAACACACTTTTGCCATGGCTTGTAAATGTCATCGAAACATTTCTGGAATCCATTTTTATCCATGTCCTTTAATTCAGCCTGCGATGCACTTTTAACCACATCTGCAGATTGGTCTTCGTTTAATATGTGGGGAACAATATGTTGATACACCCTTTGCATATTAAGATCTCTAGTCATTATTCATTGACGCGTGTCCGAAGATATAGCAATTGATTCTGCTATTGTTTGAAACATGTTCTTACCTACCTCCGCAAAACCCTTTTCGATGTTTGCAGCCGTGCGGGAAGTTTAGAGACTTCCAAAGCGTTTGCCGTCTTCGACACTTTCCATGCCTTCTCTGAAACGTCGATGACCCTCAAAAGCTTGCGAGCGCAACCTATTTGGATCCGCTCCTTCAGCGTCTTGCCTACCTAAGGGTGTGGGGGGAAACAATGCATCACCAACAACTTCCATAATAACTATTATTTTATTACTCTTCAAACACACTTAATCAATCACAAATGAAACTACTAAAAGATATCATAGGAGTGATATATAAAGCGAGCAATCTATTCTAAATGAATAACTGCAATTAAACACGATTAAGTGAACTAGACAAAGTGTTTAAGCGCTAGTGATCCGATAACTGAATCTAATTCAATCTATCTTAGATCCACAATCTAATAATTTAATATATCTGCAACTACTTCCTTAACTCGCGCTATATTTGTGAAATATTCAATGAAATATTCTGATGTTCTCACCTACATATCAACGCAACAGCTCTCCTGCTCCTTCTATCTTACATCTACAATACCTACACTTTATATAGTCAAACTATATAATTTAAATATCAAAGTTTCTTCTTGAGAGGCTTTGAATTAACGTGAATGCTGGCCCCAAAGTTTCTCCAAGAGGATTAGTGAAATAATGACGCGTATAGATCTGTCACAGTCTATAATTTATCACGACCTTACACCTGTTTAAAAATTTCGTCTGCACCAGTACGATTTTTTCCAAGCAAACATAAAACTTAATTTCCATTATCCATTGAACAAACGCAAAATACGACGGTGTGGTGATCCATCGACCACGTGATTTGGAATAAACTGTTTTTAGAAAAGAGGAAGAATGCAACAACACAGAAATGTTATTGTAGTCTGTCTACTGCAAAAATTTTCCACGTTACAGGCTCAGCCCTTTGACTTTTGAATCCTTCTAGTATATATACATTCAGCAATGTATGGTAAATGTAAATTTTGATTATGAATCACATGTTTTTTAATTAATCAACAAACTTGCGGTGACCTATAGCCACCCCTTACAATATTACCTTCCTGTCTATCTGAAAACCCGGCTGGATGTGTAGGCGGACTTCAATGATCAAAAGACATAATTCCAATTCAAACTGATTTATTGATGCTTATCAATATATAAGATCAGGCACAACACAATTCTAATTAAGATAAATAAGCGAGAGTGGAGTAATGAAGTGGGGTATCAATACAAGCGGATAATGTAGAATTTCAACTGAATCTAGGACAGCTTAAACACGCACAATTACCACTACACCTTCAATAATAATCTGATTTTCTTAATCAAAGTCACTAACCTTATATTTTATTGCTGCGGTTCCTTCGTGATGAACTTCAGGCACTTAATTTGGCTGGATGAATTGGTGAAGACTCCACGCTCCGTAATAATGAATTTCACTATTTTAAATCTTCTCTACGTGACATCAACACGTACCCGGCTCGCTTCACTTCTCAACAACTACGTGTCGACTTCTCGATCTTTAATTCACTTGACTTCTCACTTCCTCTTACTTAGCTCCTACTTAGCTTCGTCAACTCGCGAAAACCGAATTTATATAATATATCTTATTTACATTAATCACGCCCGGCTCTCGGTGAAGATTGGTTGAAATAAATAAATTGCTTTAAAAGAAAAAAGAAGTTAGTGAAAGACCGTATAGATCCGTCACAAACTGGTGCTACGTTGTACCTTAGTGCGTTTACCAAGAATAAACGAAGATTTTTAATTTTAGCCATGAATCGAGAAAACGTCGTCATAGTCAAATTTTGCAATTACATGTAAATTTTGTTAAAATTATTCTCTAGAAACGGGAAAATGCTCTAAATGTATCATACCAAAACGCGGCTATTGTCCGATAAGCACAAAAGAGTGACTTCGATGTCAGAAGCGATCGCAAGAATTGCTTTTCCGAGTCCTTTTTTGAAGTGTAACAGTTGGTTTTGAGAAAAACAGCGGTCTTCCTCTCCAACCTATTTTTATGAATATGCCAGCATGAAACTGTTATCACTTAAAAAAAGTCAAAAACGCCTGAAAGGAAATTCAATATCGGAGCGCAACAGCCATGCAGTCAAAAGATGTCGAAGAGAAATCACGACGCAGCTGTTGCCACCAGTGGCATACAAAAAAAAAAGTGACGACAGCTGAACGTTTGCTTCGAAAAAGAAAAGAAAAATAAAATGTATCGTTTTCAAAAGAAACGTATTCCTTTCCAAAGTTCTTATAATCCAGCTATTTTTTGGTCATGGGATCGGAAAGCTTTTCTTTAAAAAGAAAAACATTTTTCGATTGCTGGACAGGCCATGCCAGGTTATCGGTGCATAGAAAGGTTAGGATTAAAAGCTTATGAAATATCTTCTGTCAGAGAACTAGGAACTAGTTTTCATTTCGGTAATACAGTATTTAATGCATACCGTATATTTTCGAATTGAAGCTGATCCTTGCTTAAGGGCTTTTATTTTCCTTCAAGAATTCCCTCTAAATTTAAATTCCGCATATAAGCGAAATTTAAAATGAAGAATCCTGCATTTTTCAAGCATACCACGAGGACGAAAATGCTGCTGAAGGAGTGGAATATTTATTAATCAAATTTTCTCTTAAGTAAAACGCCAGATAATTTTATTCCTGGTAACACTATTTGAGCCTAACTTATCCCCCCCCTTTCATTTGTTATCTTGTACACTATCTGAGTTAGTCGAAATCTTTTTGCTGTACTTTTGGTCTGGAAAAAGAGTGGGAAGAGAAATTCATATACGGCACGTAATCGTCGACTTATGTTTCTGCTCTGGAGGAAAAAACTTGCCATGTGATGATTATATGCATTCAGACATTCCAATTTTACAAACTATTCAAAAAGTTGGATTCAGAAAGTGTATTGGAATAATTTCTGTGACACATTTTTTTAGAATGAATGTTCCATTTAAAGCACCTTTAAAGTTAAGGTTAATATCGACTACGCATGGCTAATAGAAAATGCTTAAGAAAAACGTTTATCCCCGATTACTTTTTTCCGATATTAGCGAATTTGTATCTCAGCCAAACCCCTTATTTTTAACCATAAAAAAGTTTCGCTTGTACCCGGATATATACTACTGTTTGTAAAAAATGTAACAAGGAGGAAGGAGTTATCGAAATGAAATGAAGTGTGATACACAAACGACTTAAGCGACAAATAAATAAATTAATTTTAAAAGCCTATATATATATATATAATATATATATATAAAGATTCCGAAATTAGTATTTAGTGTTACTACCACGTGCTGCAATGAGTGTTGCTATACGACGTGGCATAGAGTCAAACAGATGTTGAATGCCTGCATCTGTTCCCCATTATTTGTATGTTCACCCAAAGTTTGTCTTTTGAAGCTGTAGGACGCGGATTACGAACGAAATGCCACCAACCAAATCCCACCCATATTCAATAGGTGACATATCCGGCAAGGAAGAAGTTGCATGTGCTGAACAGAAATCTCGAACATTCCTTGCAACATGTGGGCGTGAATAATCCTGTTGAAAGATATCTCCAGAGATGCCTTGAAAGAAGGGAATGATTTCGGGCTTTAAAACTTCACGGACGTACCTGCTGCTATTAAAATTACTCTTAATTCGTTGCAGCTGAGATCGTATAGGATACGAAATTGCTCCCCAAACAACCATAACTCCGTCTGTTTGGTCACTATGACGTTGGATAATACACTCTGAGAGGCAGCGTTCACTGTCATAGCGTCTAACACGAATGTGCCCATCATGGTTCCACAAATTAAAGTGGAGTTTGTTGCCAATCAGCCCACCAGACTCTGTGTTCATGAGCCATTTACCGACACAGCCGTCAATGGGTTGCCATAAGGGGGGATCCCATAAAATTGAATACTTGTAAACAGCCCATGGTGTAGGAGACATCGACGAATTGACGAATCAAACATTAATACACCTGTACATAATACATACCAACGGGCTGCCAACCTGGAGGAAGCTCTTTACGGGCATTCATTGTCATGCGGACCCGGTGTTTATCATCGCCCGTTGATGTCACTTTCGCCATCCACTCCCAGTTTTTTGTGTTGTCCGGTGCTCGTTGGTCCACTGATTCCCAAACTTGCATCACTGTGGAACTGTTCCACGGCGCACGAGCTGCTATTGCGGGACAAGAAAATCCTCCTTCACAAGAGCCGATGATTCTCCCCCATTCAAACTCCATAAGTTGTTGGAATTTTCCCCTATTTCGCCGTGGATACATACTTAGATCCCACTAAACGTTACGCCACATAACCATGCACAATTTTCAACGTCTCTCTAGAGCCCTCTATTTATATACTTTCAGTATCAGTTCAGAGGACGTTGCTCACACCACGCATGCGTGGTAGCTCTGAAACTTTACTACCTTGCATAACAACCTATAGTTGACATTTACTGCAAATTTCGTTACATTCGGAAGATTCCTTCATCGTGGTGCATTTTTTACAAACAGCAGTTTATATAGTATGCATTTGAAAGAATGTATTCTATCTTTTTAGGATATGTGACTATTTTCAAGATTGTATGCACTATTTTTGAAACCAAGTAAATATTTATAAGACAATTTATAATATTTATGTAATTTGACAATGCAATTTATTTAGTATTTTTTAAACCTCACAGAAAATTAAACACATTTTGTACGAAATAATTGTTTTTTTTTGTAAAATTATTTAAATTTATTACTAACAGAAAATGGGTGAGTGAGAGAATATTAACGTCGCACTGATTAGCAACACGAGGGCTTTGGGCGACGGTCCGCGTAATTTTGAACCATGGTCAAGTGACACGGATGACACCTGAGCTGGCACCCCTTCTCCTAACTACCACACCACACCAACGGGAGGACATTTGAGCTCTCGACAAACAGAAAATGGGAGTCAGATGTAACATATGTTACAGTTGATGAAAGATATGTATTTGATTAAACTTTTATTTAATACTTTTCGGTAACTATACCGTCCACCAATTTCACCAAATCAAAAGATGTCGCTAAATGCTCTCATCATTATTATTCTTTACAAACATGCATTGAATGTTTGTCCACTATTGGCTGCATTTGGCGATGTCTTTTGATTTGATGAAATTGGTCGATTGTATAGTACGCAAGTACTAACTGTTTTTATTTAAGTATACATAAAGACTTGCCAAATTGTGGAATAATGTGTAATAAATGCTTGTAGATGAATACTATAAAACACATATTTATCGAACCATTGGCGATTGTCCAAGGTCAATCCTGAAGAAAAGGCTTAACAAAGCGGTATATTTATTAAGCAGAGGTGCCACCTAACGGGTGTTTCTGACTCAGAACACATAAGTTCACGATATTCTTTTGTAATATCTTGGCCACCATGGACTTTTAAGAGCCTCTGAGGAATAAAGAGCCAATTCTATTGGCTCTACAGTTGTTCTGTTATTACGAAAAGAAAGTGTCGTAAAAATCATGGAAAGAGCTAATATACGATGACTTGCATATGTGTATTTATTTCTTTGTATAATTTATTTGTGTATCCGAGGGTTTGTATCAAAAGCATGATAAATATCACTCTTAGAAATTTGAGCTATCGTTATAGTTCTGAACTTGAAATAATGATTTAAGGTATTTAATAATACATTAATAGATGAAAACATTTTTCACTATTTATCTACATGAATTAAAATAAGAAACTAAGAGACTTTGTTTATTAATTATTTCGGGGCTGTTTTTACTTTTTATATCCATATTTTTAAACAATACAATTACCGTAAAATCCGGCCAAAAGTGCGCACCGGCGTATAATGCACACCTACACTTTCAAACTCATTGTTTAATTTTAATGTATATTTTTTTGTGCTGTATTACGTGCACTTTTTTTTTTACGAAGAAACCTGACATTTTCGTATATGTGACATTTTTATATTTTGAAACTAGTATATTTCTAGAGCTGTAACTATTTAAATTCTTCAGGAATGCTGTTTCTTTTAAATAAACAGTGTTTCGATGTTTGTAAAAGTTTAATTTTTTTATATTAATCACTTTCTTTTGTTGAAGCTACCATTTTTAAACACGGCGCATAACAAGCACCCTTCAATTTCAATCTTATTTCTTGTGTTAAAAGTGTGCGTTACACGCCGGATTTTACGGTGTATCTACATGAATAAGCGACAAGCGACTCTTTCATAAATGCACATCCTAATCATTAGATCTCCAGAATTAATAGCACTGCATACTTGAAATTTGGTATACATTTTCCTTTCGTTGAGTAGGGTTCAGAGATCTGGTATATATATATATATATAAGAATGGCTTTTGCGAACATCGACTCCTGGGGGGGGATGAGGGGTCGATGAAGACAAGTATTTCCATTTTAGGATTATTGAACTAACGTTCTCAATATGCGGCAAGCATTTTTTTTTTTTAGTTGATACTAGCTAAGAATGGGTTTTGTCGAAATGCATACCCAAGAAGGAGGTAGGAGACTTATGGAAGCGGTACAGAAAAAAAGATCCTTTTATTTAACTAACATACTTAAAACAAAAGAGGCGAAAGTAATAAATATGTTTCTGATTCAGAAACTCAATCCTGTCATTTTTAAATCAAGAGGCGAGGTTGATAAGAATATTTTTCAATACAATCGAAAGATTGTACAGTCTTACAATACCATCAAGGACGTCTTAAGGAATGAGTTAACTGGGCCCAGGGCCTTGCCACAATGGGGGCCCTGCCTCATTCTCGATTCAGCCTTAATGACTTCATGATTCGAACAACTATGGTCAGCGGTCAAATGGTATTTTTGATTGTATTGTCCGAAAAACTGGGCATTGCGGACGATATGTCAACTGGCTATATGGGATGGTGGCGATACATGTATAGGCCTAGGCCTACACCGTACTACATCATTGTCCATTCAGTCAAAAGGCAGTATTCTGTCGAGCCGGTTTGTGCTATTGTAAGTCATGGACATTTATTTGTTTCGAGTTATTGTTCAATCGAGTGTTTGACAACATATGTTATGTACTATTTGCTTTTAAGAGTCATAGATGGGGACTACATTTGCGTAGGGGTCTAGGACGTACTTTTGAGTAAGCGCTCATGGCCTCAAGAAGTCTTAAGACATCCCTGAATGTCCTGAAATGATCCAGTGAAGAGGGAGGGTAACAGCTGGAATATATATAAAGCATAATATGGTGCAATGTGTACTATATCCTCAAAAAATCATTGCCTTAAATGTGAAGGTATTGCGTACCTTAAAGTGTGATGTCAAAAGTCCATTACTCTAGGACCAGCCGAATAATAAAATGCAAACAGTAAGATGGCCGAAAGGAATGCCTGAGCAACTGTTGGCAAAAGCACTCCAACAATGATAGCACAATTGCATGGTAGGCATAGTAACCAGGTGTTTATGGTCACGAATTCGGGATTGACATGATTTCTGTCAAGTTTTGTGTTAAAATACGGTATCATTAAAAATAACTGTATTGAGACGCTGATGCAAACTAAATCTGTGTAGAATCTGATTCCTATACATATATAGGAATATGAATACTGTATATATGAACAGTGTTGGGTGCCACCTCAGTTGTCATACTCGTCACTAGACCGTGGATCAGAATTGCAAGGTATGTCATCAATATCCCTCATGTTGCATGGAATTGCAACGTTAACAAAAACTCAATCAATAACTGTTGCATTATTGATTGGAAATACAGTACAGAAATTTTGCAGTGTGGGGTGCTACCTCAGGTACCGTACTCTTCAGTAGACTGTGACTCCGATTTACAAGGTATGTCACCAATAGACCTCGTGTTGCATAAAATCACAACATTAGCAGAAAACCAATCAATAGTTGATACATGAGTATATTAATAATCTAAAAATTAATATTTGGTCATGAAATTTTTAGAACATTAATAATTTTTCCTCCCCCAAATAATTATTAAAATACAATCGATAATAATTCTTGATCACATCCGATGAACTAATACAATCGCTGAAAAAAATGGCACATTTTTAGTTTCCATAAGAAAGAAAAATATATCAACTACAAACGACCGTATTCTTTTCTCAGGTTTTTATAAGCCGGCCATTTTGGCCATGAGTTGGGATATTCATCCTTTCTCTCTATCTTTTTTTTTTAAAAAAAATGATTTCCTGATAGCTGGACAACGTGTGCCGATTATCAGGGACAGAGGGAAGGGTAGGATCATCCATAGGAGCTTCCGGTCAATTTCCTGGCGGTGTATAATAGTAATAAAAATAGAAAGACAGTAAAACCGTGGGGAAAAAAGTATCGCAGTAAGGGGACAATCATCAAACTTCCGCCATCATTTTTCATCAGCCACTTTGTGGCTCCTATTTTCCTGCTGTTCGATGTCCGGAATTTTTGTTTTGGTTGTTGTTCCTTTTTTCATTGTCTCCGTTTTAGTTTTCTTCTGTTTTTGGCATAATGTTGAATGAATAGCGGCCTAAAATCGGTGAAGGTTACAGTTACAATGGCCAAAAGAAGGCAGTCGATTCATTTTTATTTGATCGTTACTTGGTTTTTCTTACGCCCGATTTGCGATGGATAACCTAACGGAATGTTTTGAGCACAACTGTCTCTGTCTTTTATAGCAGAGATGAGGTTTCGAATGACGAGACAATAATAGTCAAATCTTTTCAAGCATAGAACTACGTAGATAAGATTGCGACTTAAGTTTTGAATTATTTTTATTCCATCTAGGTAATGTTAAGAATTATGTTTGAGAAGTACTTTTTTGTCAAAAAAGTATTAATATATGAAATAATATATGAAAAATGTATATCAATTAAAGCAGCGTTTCTCAAACTGTGGGGGTGCATCCTCTCGGGGACGTGATAACCCTACGTGGGGGGCGTGAGCAACAGAAAAGTTGAAATGGATTATTTAAAAAAAATATTAATTTACTGAAAGAAAGTGAAAAAAATACATTATGAGTAAAAAATAAAACACGCGTTTACAATGATATGATGTACTTATAAATGAATCAGTACTGCTTAAAGTATTTATAACAAATGTATCAATACTACATGCAAAATGACTCCCATGATTTTGTTGTGAGCAAAACTATATGCAAAATTTAATACTTATCTTTTGGTAGTTTATGCTGTTAATAATTAAAGTCCTATTGTAGCTTAAGCGTCAAAATACCATTTTATCACATTCAATATATTGTTATTGTATGGAGGGGGGTGGGCGTGATGAAAGTTATGATTGAAAATTGGATCGCAAGTGTTGAAAGTGTGAGAAGCACTGAGTTAAAGTAAACGGAATATGAAAGTACAAAGCTTTGTTACGTGGTTTGTGCATAAATATTAAACTACTTTATAAAATGAGTGTATTTTTATAATAGTTGGTGGGTTCTTAAGAACTAACTTCAACTATAAAATTTCAAATGGAAAGATTTGTTCTATATTTCTAATCAGGGTTTTACTTAAAACTGGAATATAATTTAGAAAGAGAACTTTGGTGTATTAAAACTTTAAAAATTATAGTTGTGAAAAATAATACAGGACACTTCTCACACATAATATACCAAGACATGAATATTCCAAAGTAGTATGCCAGTAAGTTGAAATTTGAAACCATGAAATTGCAATTTTTATATTCTAGTTATTTGAAAAAAAATACGAGATCTATTACCAATAATCAGTATTCATGCTAATTGGTTAATTGATTGTTTATTGACGGCCAATGTAGGATCAACACTACAGCTTTTGGCAACGAAACTTGTTTTGAGCTACTCTAAAGAGAAAAGGACTATACCTCAACTGGGACCTCATTCGCTAAATTTCCCCAGTAAGCCAACGTGAAGACTTTGTGCCATGTCAAATTTAACATACAAAAACTATCTCTACTAGGGCTGGAAACATTTTAACTGTGGTATTCCAAACACTTTTACCAATATGATTCAACGTGCCACATAATGGGCATTTTTTAAACCATTCGATTCTAGTGATAATGTATGCAGAGTTGGAGAATACAGGTCAATAATATAGTTTACGGTTTTATTATGCATTAATTTTGCATCAGTTAAAGTTATAATAAACAGCATAAAATTTAACGATTACTTCAGCAAAAATAAACAATTGTGCATATATATAAAGTATTTTTAAACATATTTATTAAAATAAGAAATAGACAATCTAAAATATATGTATTAACCATTATAGTTAAATAAAAACATAAACAAAAGTTTAAATGCAAACCTAGTGCTTACACCGCTCTATTTTCGTATCGCAAAATCAGGGGTATAATGTGGGACTTTCAATTTGACACGATTCTGAGCATTCAATTATTAATTCTTTTGCGGACTGAAAATGTTTTTCATATGAGGGGAGATTTTGTACTCAAATATATAGAACCGAAAGCGAAAAGCAGAGTGCATGCAATTTTTATCTCTTCAAACAGTTAAATATGTCCTTCATTGACATTCAATAATTTACAAAATAACTGTACATTTGTCTTTAGAGTTATTTTTCAGACTTTTTGTATTGAAAGAGTGCCACCGAAAATTAGTGGCACTCGTACCATAGGTTGCTGAACCATGATTTCGGTTGTAAATATTTAGGGGCATCAAAACTTGAATCCTCCGACATGGCAGTTACATTTCTGACTACGAATTCATGGCCATGACCATTTTGGTGCGCAATAAGATGTTCATTTCTAATTTCAATCTGTAAGAAAAAGACTAAGCTTCTCTTGAACTTAGGCATTTAAAGTTTTTTTTTTAATACTCAATTTAAAATGTCAAAACAATTTTTTATTTATTACACAAACCAAACGTACTTATTTTTAAAACATTTTTTTATAAAACTTAAAGGTGTCTGTACACCTTCGAAGAAAATTTTTTGAAAAATGTAATATTTGCTATTAAAATATTTTTTTCTGATGAAACATAACTTAAAACTATGCAAAATACATTTAATATTTTACTTATAGCACACACAAAAAATTTAGAGAGAAAAACATAGTGAAAATTGTAATTAAATTCATTGTTAGAATAAGGCACATAATTCAAATAAAAACAAAAATATCACTTTTCTGTAAATTTGATGTTGATCATCATAACATTTTTTAGGGCTGGTACTATTTTCCTAATGATAATCAAATTATTACAATTTTTATCAAGGTTCGTGTAAGAGAACATTGAAAAATCACTAAAAAATTATTACGAGACATAATATACACCTTAGTTACTAAAAACATATCAACTCTATAATCATGGAAATGGTAGGGGTTCTTTAAATCTATAAAACAAATGTACTTGTAAAATTTAAACTAATTTGGTTCACAACTTTTTCTGATATTTACGTTGTCAGATGCCAATACGTTAAAAAAAATGCATTTTGAGATAAATCATAAATAAACTTTAAACTGCAATTTTTAATATTAAACACAATTAGATATACTTAAAATGCCCCTGATTTATAAATAACGCCCTCTTTACTCTCTAAAACATTGATTTTTCCCCCTGGTTGCTTTTAAAATTTTTCTACGCTGGTTTACATTTGGTGTTGAATGACGTTCTGCATCGTTAATTCTATTAACGTCAAGATGTTTGTACGATTTTAAAGTAAAATAACCAGGAGTTATATTAAGATTTTTTAAAATGTCAACACAACCCTTGTACCCATCATTAAATTGTATAACAGCATCCAATGCACCAGATTTTAAAGTTTTCAGGCACACGAAAACTTCTTTCGGTACTCTCTGCCATATAATGCCATTAAAACACTCATTTGAGTTTTGCGTTTTGCCATACAGACATTTAGTTAGAAGTTCTTTGGTACATAAATCTAAATATGTAGGCTTAATCATGTTTAACACTTCATTAGATAAACCTTTATATTTTTCATTTGGCTTTTGGCCACAAGATAGTGCTCGCTGGTAGTAGCACCAACTATCTTTTCCGATGGGACACTGTCCATGCATGGGTTTCTTGGCACTTGATGAGCAATGAAACAGGGCCTCAATAACATTTTGTTGAAGACCGGAGAGGTTTCCAACATTGCTACGAATAGCAATCCCATAATAGTTTTGCAATCGGTCAATAAAAGAGTCGGTGAGTTTGCCTTTACCAGACAGATTTTTATTTTTTGACTTTAGTTTGCGCAATTTCGCACCTACTCGTTAGTCTTCTATCGACCATCGATTAGTGAGTATTGTTTTGACTAGCAATTAGTAAACTTGCCTTAACCGTGATTACCGATTAGCTTGGCTATGCTTGTGAATAATCATTTACATACGTGTGTTTTAGACACTGATAATTGTGTCTGAGTGCTGTTGAAGGTGTGTAGAGCTTCTAAGATTTATTGTGCAAGTATTGCTGCTGCATTCTGTATTTCAAGGACTGTTTTTGCGACAATAAATTCTCATCACTGTTAAAGAACTGTCATGTTCTTTGTGACTGATTTGCATAAAATCCTCGAACCCCGATCAACGTAACAATATGAACAACAACGCAAAATCTGTTAACCAAGTCTAGCCATGCATCCAAATTCTAAATATGAAATACAATAGAGACAGACGAGTCACGAGAAGACTATAAATAAACAGATCATTTAAGTCTAAGCAATTCATATTTTTAATGACCTAATCTAGTTTGAAAGACTATTTGACAAATCATCAAGTTTAATATTTCAATATTCAGCAACTAAGTATCCACGCTTTTCTTCACGTTTAATCAATCTCTGCTAGCCGTAGCAGTCTAACCTCTCTCCCTCGATATATCTCTAACTCGAAAGTTTAATATTTATATACAGGACTTAATTTACATACTCACGTCTTCTTCTTCGTAGGAAAGTCTCCAATAAAATCAATTTTAAAGACCATACCCCCACCAAGAGGATTTGTTAGTTGGAAAATTCCGAATGGAGTGAATCCCGTGACAAACTGATGCATGGGATGCAACTGACGGCCACGTTTGCAGAGGGTCTTATGAGCTTTAAGTCTGTCAGAGTTCAAAGTTTTTGCGTTAGCATTGTATGGAAGTTTGGAGACTGAAGTGCCAGCTTAGATTTCATCCTCATCGGTTGACTGAGGTTTGAAATTATGCGAGGTCTGTTGCCAATCGTGCTCGTGTTGCCTTAGAGTCCAACGTTAAACCGGCATTCTTCTCGCAAGAAAAATGAACGAAATTTCACACGCCGCTTATCTCACACCCAGGGGGATGTTTACATTATGTTTTTACAGTAACGTTTGCATACAAATGTGAAAAAAAAGAAAAATAGGAAATACGATATGCCTATTACACTTTTTACAAGTAAATTTAGTTTTTCTGTTCCTTTTATTTGGACATTTAGTACATTTTTTACACACTTTTTTAGTCTTTGTCGAGAGTGAGTGCGATGTTTTCGCTATATTTAAATTTTTTTTTTATTTCGTAGAAGCATTGCTCACTGGTTCCTATATTTTTTGCATTCTTCTTTATATCGAAATCAAACGCACTTCAGAAATGAGCGTTTGGTTTAATGTTTAGAAAGGGGTTTCTGACAGCTTAACAAAATAATTTGCTCATTTACTGCAACAATGTTCAACAACACAAAAAATATTGTCGTAGGCTAACGATTACATTTTAAAACCATTGGATATGATGTGGTCATTTTTATAAGAGACGATTATTCCTCCCTCAGTTAAATTATCTGCATAGATTTCAGTAGATGAATCATACTTGTACATCATATACAACATATACTTCATATATCATACATCATATACTCTTCGTCATTCGATTATTCCTCATCATCTCCGCAAAGAGACTTTCTCCATCCGAAAATAATGTTGTACTATGTCTATTAAGTTCTTATATATCACATTTCTTCGCCTTAACTACAATAACGAACCATTGTATAAGAAAGATTTCAAAGTATGCACATATTTTTAGAACTGTGACGGGGATTCACGCACAGGGTATGAAATACCCGAAGAGGCGGTATTCAAAAATATATATTTAGAATTCGCCTACTAGCTAAGGCCCCTTAAAGAATGACCTTAAAGTCAGCTACACGAGAAACTATTCATTTTCCAAAAAGTGCTTAGATGTGGAGTCTTGTAAAAGGCGGTGGGTATGCCAAACCCTATGCGAGAAGAGCGGGGTTAATAAAAAACAGCATGAATTAAATTTTGCTCATTTAACTGGTATCACATACACACACATTTCTCCTTTCCAGTGGTTCCAAGGCTCACTCGATTCGAATTCTACAACTCGATGCGCTCGTTCAAAAGGAAGCACCAAGAGTCATGGGTACGTAACCATGATCATTTAACTACCACGGATAACTATACTTGACCAAACTAGATAATTCATGATGGTCCTGATTGATGGAGTTGATAACCAATAATTGACCATATTACCAGAAAAATTACCAATAAAAACTCTTTACAATTTTTCTGAAAAAATGGTGGAAATTCTCGAGCAGTAATATATATATTTTTTAATATTATAACTTTGTGGCAGAAAAGGACATGACAAAATATATCATTGCTTACAGTACAGCGTTTTTGATCTATTATTTCGCATATACATTTCTCTTCAGGTTTTTTACTCAGACTTTATTTTAATATGTTATTAATTTGAATGATTTTTTATCAATATAAAAGCAGGCTTAAATAGGGATTCAAATATAATATTCTAAAAATAGCATTATGAAGTTTAATTTGAATTTGAAATAGTAATTAATTTGCACAGAACAATATTAAATTTAGATTGGATTTGGCACAAGGTTTTTCATATAAATTAGTTACGAGAGCGTCTATTTTATTTAAATACTTATTAAATAACCATAATGTAATTTTTATATACCTAGAACTACTTTGATCTATATTTATTTATAATGTTTTGTACGATAACATTGCGATGATGTACATTAGCATAACTTAAAACATCGCCTTTAGATTGTTTGATCCTGAAAAATTTTAACAACTTCTAGTTTTAACAATTTTTGTTTTTTTGTTAAACTTATTTCAATACCATTAATTTCATTTTATTTCCATCTAAATGTTTTAACGATTTTCAGTTTTTTTTTTAAAAAAAATTATAGTATTTTTACCCATTTTATGTATTTGTAGTAAGTACTTTTATACCAATTTTACTAGCATATATTTGAACGCTCTCCAAATTGGGGGGAAATCCAAATGTGCAAAAGACATAAAAGCCAGCGAAATCCATCGTACTGTATATATATATTACGCACTACAACAAACATATCCTCACTAATGAAATCCGCCCATACTTTTTGACCTATAACTTATATAAGACAACCATAACTTTGAACATAAAAGAAATTCCAAATTTCGAAAAAAGACTAGAATAAAAACAAATAATAAAAAATTGAAACTTCCAATTCCCACCCTCTCGTTACTCGGGTATAAAATAATAACTTGTTGTACGGTAGGTTATATTCTTTTGGACAGATTTTGGTACGGTGCCAAGGGGTGAGAAACTGTCTCCTGTTGCCTTTTAAGTGAAGGAAGGGTTAAAAACACAGGGGCTTTCGGCTGCAGAGCTCCAAACTGATATCGAGCGACTTCCCCACCCCCTCTTCGTCTCTTTTAGAAATCAAGCCTGGAGAGGGGGGAGGGCTGTAAAAAGAAAAGGGATAAAAAAAATAGAACGACCCCATTTTCTTTATCCTTACTTCCTCCACTGTCAAAAAGATCCAAACACAAAAAAAGTATTGAAGAGAAGGATTTGGCCCGGCGAAAATGACCCTTTAGCGCTGGAAGACCCCTTTTCCCACCCCCTCTGCACTCTCGGTTTGGCACTGAAGAAGATTGTCGAGATGTGTATAGTTCAGATCAGTGATATAAGCTCTGTTTATCTTGCAGCCGCTAACGATTTTTGTTTGGGAATTTCAGATTGATGCTGACGTTCAGGGAGAGTATATGTGTTGATGGGAAACAAGTTATGCTAAATAACGTAGAATCTTTCTGACTGTGAAATTGAGATACTTGGTAAACTCATATACCGCAAATTACAGTTGTTTATTTGATAAATTCAGTGGTTTAGGTCTGAAAACTCAGGCTATGACAATGTGGCTTTCAAGTAGAAGTTTAAGAAATTATGTGGTTTCTGAATAGTGCAAAAGATATTCAAAAACGAAAGAAATGACAATTCCTTTACAAGCAATTAACTTGGCTATTAACTGGTTTTTCAGCTAAAAATTATGATTCTTTTGTTAGTTCATACGCAATAGAGGTTTTGAAAAAAAATAATTCAAACGTGGTACAAAATCATGCATGTCAAGCATAATTAAAGGCAAACTAATAATAAGTCTGGCATTATGTGATTAAATTTTTAAGCATACGACACAACGAACAATAAGTATGTGATGAAATGCAATTTAAATACTAAAATCATGACGCATGTGCGAATTTATTAAGTTCTTTTAGAGAAAAAAAATTTTAATTCTTGCTGCCAATTTTTAACGCAAAATACTTTCAAACTGAAAAGTAGCTTTTTATCATAAACAATTTGCTTTTAGTTGAACTGTCGGGAAAATACAATTAAAAAAAAGAGTGTATTTTGATTTATGACAGTAGTATATTTATTTGCACAAAAAAGTTGGTTGAAAATGGCACAGGATCTCACAAAGAGAAGAATTAGTGGAGTATTAAATAAAAGATAGTTAAAAAAATACTTGCATGGACAGTAGTAGAAATTATCAGTTTAGAACTTACTGTTCTCTATAGTCACATTATCTTATGATTTCAAACTAATATAAATAGAGGAAGTTGAAAAAGTTTCTAAAGAGATTTTTGAACAAATATAATAGCTCGAAAGTTAAAATTGAATACAGGTTTCCATTTTTTCTCTGTTATAATGGATGCTATTGCGTGCTGCATGAAATAGAACTTTAAGAGGCTCCACAAAAGGCTTTAAGTTGTTAAGAATGAAAAATCTTGCAATCTACAAATGTTTTTCTTCTTAAAAGTATTCTTCTGAGTATAATGATTTTCTTCTTTAAGTATTTCAAAAATAGATTTCTTTCTTTTCTAATTAGTATAGTTTCTGTTTAGTATAACATTCAATTCAATTTATAACGGTTAGTCATATATTAAATTTGAAAAACAGTGAAAAAAATATCGTAAATATATATATCAGTTTTTATATAACAAAAACATCTTAAGTGCACACCATATTAATAAAATATGAACTTTTGTTAGCTAATTGTAAGATAGTAAAATAATCAGGATTTTTATAAGGAAGTCATTCTTTTTTCTTTTTATGTACTTCAAATAATATCCATCTTTTTTATTTGAAGAAACTAAGATGCATGTGTTTGTGTGTGTGATGTGTTTTTGTAAGATCACCCAATTCGTTCACATTAACAACTTTGATTTTAGCAAAATAAAATTCTATATTGCATATGTTTTTAACTTTACTACTCGAAGTTTTCAAAAAGTTGTAACTCTAGATTTTGACAAACAAAAAAACAAAACATTTTCCCCCTGATTTTCTCTTAAATATTGTGTAGATATAATATGTGTGAAAAGAAACATAATCACATGTAATATAGCTCAAAGCTGATAAAGTATAACATTGTCTCTAAATGTTTGATATTTTCTAGAGTTCATACCTCCAGCAGTTTTCTATTAATTTCACATTCCATCATTTTATTTTAGTTGAAGTACTGCAATTGTATGGATGATACTTACATTTGCTTGAACATTATAGACAACTTGTTACTGAAAGACGATATTTGGCTCCATTTTTTGGTCCATGTCAGAGCATTTAATCTAATGAATTTCTATTCTTCCTATGATCGTTAAATGTTTTTGATTTTTCTTTTTTGATATTTGTATTGTATTTGAACCTGACTTCTAATTTTTGTAAATAGTAGCAAACTACTTTTCTGTACTAACTTTCTTTAATATTTTTTTAAATGAAAGGATTTATTTTGTCGCAAAATTATCGAGTACTGCTCACCGTTTACAGCCCTCACCTATATCGTTTTTCTTTGCTGTAGTTAATTTAATTTATATGTTATGAATTCCAATTTTAGGGCTTTTTTTAAAGAAAAATTACCTCAGTTTTTTTTTAAAACAAATATTTATAGTAAAGCAAATTTATTCCCATGTAGCCTTGTGAAAGAAAATATCAAATTGTTTATTAGTGAAGCTCTCATTAACATGTAATTTTCCTTAGGTGATTTTATAATTGTCATCTTGCCATTTACTTACTTTTCTCCTCAATACTCGTATGAATTGACATTTAATTTTAAAATCTGTGAGGTAACTCATAGCATTATGCTGGAAACTCCAAAATTCCATTCATATCATTTATTTTTGATCTCGACACGATTGTATGAATTGTAGCCATAACAAATCACTTACACAATAAAAGATTAATCATAATTTCATTAATCTGGCTGATTAATCTAATAGCTTAATCTATGGATTGAGACACTTTCTCACCCGATTAAATTATGATAATTAAAGGATTACTTGTATCTCAGAAACAAAGAGGGATGTAAATTAAATGAATCGCAGATAATTCCCCAATGCAAAGACTTTAAACCTCTAATATAGCTAACCGCTAGAGTCCTTCTAAAGGAATACTAGTCTTTCAATTGGTTGAAATTGGCCGCGGTAGCCTAGTGATATAGGTAGTGGACTTCCGGCTGACGTGTCATGAGTTTGAGCCTAGTACCACTAAAGACCGCTGTGTAAGGGTAAAATGCACGATAAATCTGTCAAGAGCTCAAACATCCTCCCTTTAGTGTGGTGTGATAGTTAGGAGAGGGGTGAGTGAGTGAATATTAACGTCGCACTGTTCAGCTATATACACAAGGGCTTTTGGAGAGGGATCTCGTTTTGGTAAAGTGACGAGGTGACCTGAGCTGGCACGTCCCTCTTCTAACTACCACACACCAGTGAGAGAACGTTTGAGCTCTCGACAGATTTAACGTGCATCGCTTCCCTACACAGAGCTTTAGCGACCCTGGGCTCGAACTTATGACATGCCTTCCACGAGTCAGTTACATTGGCCTCTAGGCTACCTCAGACTCGTTAGAGAGTGGGTGCTAGACAGGTGTCGCCCTCGTTACTTGACCATAGTTCAAAGTTACGAGTTCCGTCCCAAAAAGAACAGTGCGACGTTAATATTCACTCACTCACTTGGTTGAAATTAGCTGATTAATTGTTGGCTGCCTCGGTTTCCCTATCATCAATTAGCTTCAAATACTTGATCTCTTTAACCATATTATGTTCCTTCTATGATTGATACTTTGTTTCGCACTACAAAACACTACCAGGGCTATTGTCGACGACCCTTGTAATTTTCAAACTCTGTCAAGGACGAGAAAGACACCTGAGCTTCTGCCCCCTCTCCTAACTAATACTTCATCAACAGATGGGCATTACGCTTCGACAAATTTTACGTGCATCTACCCACTCTACTTGCCCGGTCTTTAGTAGCCCCAGGACTAGAACCCTCGACACTCCAGACACGAGATAGTGACCCTAACTATTAAGCTACCGTGACCACGTTTTTTCAATGAGAATGCGACATATCAGACTGCCAATAATTTTAAAAAACTCAGATTATATAATTTTAAGAGTGATCTTTGCGAGGAAAGAGCATATTTGTCGTTGGAATTCACAAATATTTTTTAATAAAGTAATTTCACAAATAACTTTTTAAACAATGCTTTATTTTCAAAGGTCGCACTGTTTCGTAAAGAATTGTATTTCCCACATACAATAATTTACTAGCATTTTAGTTTCTATTTTTCTCTATTATATATATTTTTTACAACTTAATTAGAACTGCAGAATTCCTTAGACAGAAAGGAATTTAAATTGAATTGATGTTTCATGCATCGACATTTTGAAATTTTACAGCAGAAAAAAATATTAATTTGCAAATTAAATTAAACTATATGATTCGTACAAACAAATAATATGTATGTCCAATTTAAAGTGTCTGGCAGTTTTATAAGCGTATTTTGTATTCACAATGTCTTAAAAATTTTTATAATTTCACTCTAGAATCGCATATTATTGTAAAGCTATAATTAAAATAAATTTATTAGGACACGAGCATTGCACTTGACAAAGGTTAAAGAATCCAGATGTCACATTCGCAAAGCAATTACAAAGCTATTTGCAAAGTATATTCCTATTCATTTCTAACTTTTCAAAGTTTAATACAAAGTAAATTAAAATTTTGTTCACGAATTTCCATTCTGAAAGGAGCTGCATCAACTTGTTTGAGTGGTGTTTCCGTACTGTCAATCAAATAAGACAGACTTCTTGATCTGCCTTTTGGCTGTGCTTCCGTTTCAAATTTAAGATGTGTGTAATATATTATCAAGCATTAAATCAAAATTCACGTTTAAATATTTCGATGGAACAAATCATTCAAAACATTATACGTAGCTAATATAAATAATGATTATAGAAAAGAACTTTAATTATTTAATAAAATATTTACAGAATGAGTTTTTAATAACAGGAATAAAATAGTAAATTCCTTAAAGATAAAATTTTTAGTGATATAATCCGTTTTATAGTGTATATTTTTAATTATAAATGATCTTTAAAATTTTTTAATTAATTGATATACTAGTTTGATGGGACATATCACGTTATATAAGAATAGGTAACTACACTTTCCAACTAAAACATCATACTGAACAAATTACTTAAAATTTTTTACCGAAAATCTT
>BMAO01033817.1:0-32466 GCA_019973975.1 Trichonephila clavata | reverse complement strand
AAAAAAAAAAATTTTTTTTTGATATTTTAATTTAATTTAATTTTGTATTCGTTTCTGCGGATTGTTTTCGTTTATGTAAAACAAAATTTAATTTTCGATACGAACAATAACACGTTCCGTGTGGAGTTTACGCTAATATACGGAAGGTGTTCAAAATCTAAGAATTTGTAACATGTAACAACAGGAATTGGGAATTATTTGTATCGGCATAAATTTATATTCATTATATACTGAGAAGATGTTGTGGCTCAACGTCGCTCTTTTGTTTGCTATTTGTTTGGAATAATAATATATATACACTTTTAAAAATATGTAAATCGCTTGGTTTTTCTTCTCCAAATCATATTTTGCTTCATGTATACTGTTATTAAATTATTCTCAAAACTCGAAATAAAATCTTTATCGCAGCGTTTCTCGAACTGTGGGGCGCGCCCTCCAGGAGGACGTGATAACCCTACTTGGGGGCGCGAACGAATCGCGAAAAATCGAAAACAAAAGATTTAAAATAATTATCAATTTGATAAAATAATTTACAATTTAAAATAATTACAAAGTAAAATACATTCTTATATAATAAAAAATAAAATACAAATTCCCACTGATATAATATTTAACACTTATAATAAATGCATCAGTTCCGCACAAAGTATTTGATAATTAAGTTATCAATATTCAATTAAAACAAGTTTAGGAATTACTAGTGACTCCCCTGATCTTGTCATATACAAAATATTTATCTTGATAAATAGTGCGGTTTATAATTAAAGTCGTATTGTATTGTAGTTAGGGACGTCTCAAGGCATGGGCCAACTAGGCCCGGGCCCAGGACCTCTCTCAGTGGGGCCTCATTTCGTTCTCGGCTCCGTCTTAATAAGACCATGGACCGGATAGTTTTAATGTCATCAAATATTATTCCCGTACATTCCCTCCGAAAAACAGTTAATTTTAAAACTGCATGTCAATTGGCAAAAGTCATAATACTGTATTATTATGTGATAACCGTTGTCCAGTGGCGTAACGGACCCCCCCCCCCCACTACCAAGCCCGCTTTTCCGCTTAGGCACGCTAGGCACATGCCTAGGGCGCAAAAGTTGGGGACGCAAAAAATTGGAGGGTGAAAAAAGAGAAAAAAAATTAAAATTACAGAGAACGTGCAACCACCCATGTTTATTAAAAAGCCAATTATTCTCTTTCGTTTTTATATCTAAATTATCAATTCTTCGTTTCACTATTGGCCAAATTATTATGTAAATTGCTGGGCTTTTCTTCCCCAAATAATATTTTGTGTCATGTATACCTGTTATTAAACTGTTCTCAAATCTCGAAATAAAATCTTTATCGCAGCGTTTCTCGAACTCGAGGGCGTGATAACCCTACTTGGGGGGGGGGGGGAGCATATTACGAAAAATCGAGAATAAAATATTTAAAATAATTATCATTTAATAAAATAATTTGCAATTTAAAATAATTACAAAACAAAATATACTCTTATATAATAAAAAAAATGGAATACACATTCAAACTGATCTTGGGCTTGTCATGTACAAAATTTATATACAAAATATTTATCTAATTATTGCGTTTATAATCAAAGTCGTATTGCATCTTATTTACCATCAAAGTACATTATAATTCCATTCAGTACATTGTTATTGTAAGAAGTGGGGCGCGATGAAAATTATGACTGAAATTTGGGTCGCAAATATTGAAAGTTTGAGAGGCATTGCTTTATCGCGATCTACAACACTCTTTTTGGTATCATGAATTCCTTTAGATTCTAAGCAGGATATCTATACACAAGGGCAGCCGAATTTGTGATTTCTTCCAAATTTAAGAAATAAATATAAAAGGTTACAACATATAACTGTAATCGTCGCAATTCAGTTGAAAGTAATTTCGAATTTGTAGGGATTTCACCTAAATTCTTTTCATTGTTTGTTCAGTGTTGCGAACTTTACTTATTGAAAAGTTCTTGTTATTTTCAATATTTTCATTTTTTTTATAGACTACTATTTGAAAATGAACTTCAGGTTCCATGAAAAATCTTACCATACTTATTTTTCATCTTAAAAAAACTACACAAGAAGTAATTCCTTCTTAGTTACATTCTATTTTTAATAACAATGTTATTCATAATAAGCTAGTTTCCTGTTTCAATATTTTGCAATCTTCTCCTATGATGATGTAATTTTACTAGTGTAATTTTGTCCCCCCCCCCCTCTGCTCTTTTGCAGATATGTTTTTTTAAAAATAACTATAAAAATATTGTATTCAATTTCTTGTTCATGCATATTTTTGTATCATTTCCTGTCTATCTCGGTGAACCATTTTGTACCTCTAAGCCCTCTGTTGGATGTGAGTTCCATCCACCCGAATAAATTAATAGCTAGGGATTCTCCAACGACGTTTTATAGCATAGCATTAAGTTTTTGCTTCCTTTTCACGTCAGTAAATACTCGAGCATATACAAATCGTATTAGATAAATTATAAAACTAAAATTATAGATTCAAAAAACAAACAAAAAACAGAAAGAAAGAAACCAAGTGCGGTGCGTTTAAGCGCAAACAACGCCAAGAAAGAGAAGACAGTAAGTAAAAATTGTAGCTTTGTATATATTTAAATATTCCCATATTTTTACTTTTTTACTTGATAGAATTCAACCAAAATAGAGCCCTCATTTTTTTTTTTTTTTTTTTTTTTTTTGCACCAGGGCCTTTAAATACCTAGCTACGCCACTGCCGTCAGGAAATCACTTTTTTTCAAAGAGAGAGAGTTGACGCAATTTTGAATCAGTAATTTCTTCAATTTTACTTCATTCCTTTAAAACTGCAAACAGTAATTATGACTTCACTTTTGATTTATTTTGTATTTTCCCTTGAGACTTAAAAAAATGTACAAACATTTTTATCATATTAAAATAAAATCAAAACATACATTTATTATTTCTTTCCTTTACAAAAGAGGCAGTGAAAATAATGTCCAGCTTAATGAAATCTAATTAAAAAATGTTTTTATTTTGTGGATTTTCCGTGTTACATAAGCTAATTTTAAGATTTTCGTCTATATTTATATATATATTTCAATGTATTTTTATAGTACTTTTATGTTGATTAATATGCATCAATACTTGTTTTCTTTGCTTGAATACATCTTCCAAAAACACACTTTTCTATGCAAGAACAGTTTTATAAAGTTTAATTATTAGTGCAAACATGAATTTTCAAAAAGTAGTACTTAAGGTAGAACTGGTTATTGAAGTATTTTTCACGAAACTTCAAAGTTTAATTCCTAGCATTGATATTTTGACACTGATCGCTCTCACATTGAGCTATAGATAGAAATAAAAATAAATAAATAAAATCTATAACATTTCTTCATTTTTGAAGGAATGGAAAATTTTAATGCCTGTGTGTAAAACTTGATTTGAGTAATATAAAAAATAATAATTGGAGCATGACAGTTTTAACGCGACTGTTGCTGGGATGGGGGGGTGGGCTTTTTCCTGGACTCATATCAAGTAGGTGTCCGATACTTTCGATATCTTGTTTTACTAACAAACTGGTTCTTTCTTGAAAGTATACCGATCTCCGGTCTAAAATTCATTTTATTTTATAAATTCTCTGAATTTTTCTTCATAAAAAAACAAATGCAGTAAAATATTCTCGATTCAAATGATAACTACAGAAAAACTAGCTTTTAGAAACAGAAAGATTTGCTTTCATAATAAACAAGGAAACAAAAATTGATTGTAAATTAATGTTTACAACATGTGTAAATGATAGAAAGGCTGGTTAACATGAAATTTTTTGTCTTAATTTTGTAGAATTATTCTTTGTTGAAAATTTCCTTTACTTTTTTGTACATCGTTTGTGATGTGATGTGATATTTTTTTTTTTTTTTTGCACAAATCATCACATTCTGAATATAATACTGTTTATGTGTTATCATACAAAGATTTAAAAATTCAAATTAATCGTAACCAGATTATTCACTGAACATTTGATTACTGAAATACACACATTTGTGTTAAAATTATTCTTACTTTTTGAGAAATATATTACTCTGGAATACCCTAATCATATCGTAAAGCATTTGAAATTTACTTCAGATCACAAAAGGAAGAAAAAGAAAGTTTTTTTTTTCATTTTTGAGAATTTTTTATTTTATGTACACGATATCTTACTTTTTCATATATATATAGCTGTAGAGTATCATTGAAAAAAAATCAACTGATATACAACAGTTCTTCGAACATTCTACAATCTTAATATCTTAAATATAAGCCAATATAAATCAAAAAGTGAAAAAATTACAAAAAATTGTTAATGTACTTTATGTACGTTATGGAACACTATATACCTAATTTAAAAAACTGGAGTGACGATGAAATTTTAAAACATTGTGAAGAATTAGAACAAAAATTAATGATTACTAAAAATGTTAATGAAAAGGACACAGATGGATTAAATGTTTTTTAAGAAATAAAATCTTTGCGGGATGTTTTACCAAAGAGGATATGTCACCTATTGATGTTTTAAATTATATTTATGAAAACAATCTTATCGATACATTTCCAAATATTGCAATAGCTTTACGGATTTCTTTAACCCTGCCAGTTTCGGTGGCTGCTGGAGAACGAAGTTTTTCAAAACTTAAAATTATAAATAAAACTACATGTGATCTACTATGGCGCAGGAGAGATTATTGGACTTGTCAATTATATCCAGAGCGAAATTTTGGATAAATTAAATATAAAGGAATTGATACGAGCATTTGTAGCTGCTAAAGCTAGGAGAATCAATATATATTCGAATTTATTTTCTAATTTTTATATTTTACTTCAAAAATTTTATATCATTTTTGCTTTGTTTTGTTTTTAAAATTTATGAAATAATAATAAAAAAAACAATAAGACACAAACGTGTTTTAATATTATAATTTTAAAGCTTTTCAGTTCGAAAGTCAAATTTCGAATACTATAAAAGAGTATTTTGCATATAATTTGTGGCACTTTTTAAGAGTGTAACAGAACCTCATAAAGGGGCGCCGAATTTCAACTTGAACAAGGGCGCCTAATACCCACGCGGCGGCCCTGCTCAGTGATACCAGGTTTCGAACACGTGACTTGACAAAACTAGCTACAAGTTCGCGACCACCCCAGGTTACTATGTTATATCAACAAAGACTATAAAAAGTATGTTGGTAGTAAGTTTGAACCATGCCTAGTGGAGGGAGACGACATATGAGCTGATATCTTATGGTCAGGAACACGTATTAATATCTAAAAAGAAACTGTTTTTACATCAAGTGTAATGAAAAATATCTGAAGCCTAGAAAAAAATCCTTAGAAAAATCAACCGGCGCCATCTGTTGTAGCAAGAACAAACTTCGTCAGAAATAACGCAGTATAAGTTAAAAGTTTTTGAAACATTTAGGTAAAAGCATGGCTTTATTGTTTACTTATTTCTAACGTCACAGTAGCTTAGCACTATCTAATTATAAGACCTAATTGTTTTCAAAATATGAATCAATAAGTACATAGTGGTAAGGGTATTCATAATTATGAAAGGTAATATTACTTAGGAATCATTTAAAAATATAGTTCACAGCACATAGTAGAGTCCCGAAAACTTAGCCGAATGTGGACCGGAGTGCGACAGAGTTTGTGAGAACCAGGGGAAAATGAGATTAAAAAAGTATAAAACTAGTGTTTCCTCAGAAAATATTGTACTGCACTTGTATGCATTGTTTGCTTGAGAATACAACAGATAATAAAAATCCCAAATACCCTTAACCAAATGAAAAGTGTATACTTTATGAAGAAACAGAGCATGTACTATATGAAGAATTTAAAGATTACATAGCATACAGTAATTTACCTGGAAAGAAAGACACACTTAAAAATATGCTGTATGAAGACATAAAGCTATCTATGTTGAAAATTTTGTAGCTGACTATGCAAAAACTGGCTACTTTCTATAAAAAAAATGCTTAATGTCCTCTTGTCTTCCACACTGCACTCAATGTTTTCCTGCTTTATCACGAAAACGACGAAGGAACACCTAGTCCATCACTGACGCACCTTTAACAAAATACTGAAGGGTGGTTTCAACAGCATTTAGTCTTTCGTTATGCGATATTTGGGGGGGGGGGCAGTGTCCTCAACGTTAGTCTTCATCATTTCGGGGAATTTTTTTCATTAACTCGAACATTAGCAGTAATTTCAGCATCGGACATAATGTCTTGCTAGGTATCATTCTGGAACCACTGTCCGACAAAGATGGGCCGAGTTATCCGGACTACAGGGTTATCGACTGCCGAGTTATCCGGACTCTGTTGTATAAATGTTCAACACAATACTTTGTTGATATAAGAGGTATAACTTCACACAATTTCAGAATTATTAATAATGATGACATATCAATAATATTCAAAGATCTAATCTATCTAACTTTTTATCTATTTAATTCTTATGTATGTTTTTTCCACACTCTTGACTGCGCAGAAATAAAAACAAGAACAAAATCAGGTCAGAGAATTCTTAAAAATAAAGAAGTTAAATATTACACAATTTATATCTTAAGCAACGAAGTAATGAAAAAATTCAATCAGAGAGTTTAACATTTACATTTACTTGATTCAATTAATGATTTAGAGAATTTTGATTTCGTTTCTCAGAAGAAATTCTGGCTTTACAAGAAAAAAAAAATTCATTGAATGCTGAAACTATTTTTGTTTACTATATGTTTAAGTTATTCGAAGAGCACATAAATTGTGAAATCTATAATAATTAAAACAGATCATCTTAAATCACATCATACGAAAATAATTCTTAAATATCTGTTTAATTTTTGAATAAAAAAAATCATAAATAGTTTAAATTATTTTTTTATGTGCAAAAGTTCATTATAGAATATGGCATAATTTGGTGCGAGATTGTGCTCTCTTATTACTATATCTCTGTTATTATTGATAGAATTGTATGTCTTAACGTTTATTCTTGATTATTTGAACTCGATAAATTTAATCTGTATAAGCATACTAGATGGCAGCAGAAACAAGTATTACACGTTTAAAGTATTTTTTTATTTTTTGCAGGCCAAATTTCGCGTAGATCTCAAGTTTTAAGAAACAACATGGTAGTTAAAATTTTAAAAAATATATCAACGAACTATTCATTATAATACTTATTCAATTGCTTAATGCGAAATCGAAAGCCGCACAAACGAAGAAAGATGATTTCCTTTTAATAGAGTTTTATCTAGAAGAGCGAAGAGAGATTCATTATTCTGAGAGAGAAATCCTTCAAAAATTAATTAGAAATTGAACGTTTTACTCTTTTACATGTTTTCTTTTAAAAAATCTACTATATAAAAATCACAGAAATATAATACTTAAATTCTGTAAAAATAAAACTGACGAAAATCTCCTTTCAGAAAAAAAAAAGAAAGGGGGATAATTTCTCCCTGCATTTTGTGTGTGTGTCTAAGAAAATCAGGTAACTAATATGAATTTTAAATAACAATTATAATTATACGCACGAAATAAAATTCATTTATTCAGTCAGTGAGAGAATAATTTTATTTTGTTTCTCTAGCGATAAGTTTAATAAAAATATTCATATTTTTCTGTAGTGAAAAATTATGTATTCTATAGTGAATTCATTATAGTGAAAATTATGAGTACAAATGAATATGAATTTTTTATGTGCTAAACAGTATAAACTTAAACTTGCTGTAAAATATGGCGTACGCTATAAAGTAATAATTCTTTTGTTAAAAGAGAATTTCTGAGTACCATAATAATATAACATTTTTGATTTATGAAATTTTTTTTGTATTCAACGAAATAGTTTTTTCGGGGGAGGGGGGGTCAGTCAGAGACTTGACTACTGTTTAGTCTCTGAACGTATGTGCATCCTTTATTTTAGATTATTAGATTTCTGAAAAGCAAGAATTTTTTTATATTTCTATTGTGTTATCAAGCATATTGTTTATTTACCCACATAAAAAATTGACAGTCCCTTAAAAATTTAAAAGTTTCGAATTATTATTTTGTAAAATAAGAAATGACGATGTTCTTTAAACATTAAGATATATATTTTCTAAACCTTTCTAGAGTTCTCGGGAAGTGAATTGGCAAAGTTTGAAGATCATTGACTTACACCAATGCTCTTTTTTGAATTCAAACCGTTTGAAAAGACATTTACTTTCAAAATCGGTTTAGAGATGGCGCCACGATAGGTAGTTTTTTTCAGAATGCCGGAATTACTAAATATATTATTTTCTTTTTTTGTATTCCTTCAGTAAAGAAAAAAAAACACCTTAATTCTTTCTTTTTGAAAAAAAGCATCTTTCTCAATTAAAGGCTATATTTAAGATGCGACCTCTTTTCCGCGAGAATTTGTAAATATACCAAGCACGACATAAAATTTTCTCGACACTGACACCTTATTCAAATTTACATAATTTCTTGTACTCTTTCACATAAACTAAACATTATATATCAATCATATATCTCAAAACGAATACAGAATCATAATTTACTCAATTAATTAAGTTTTTTTTTAAAAAATCGTTTTCTAGCATTGATATTTTTTTTTCGGAAATCATTACTAAATGGCAACACGAATCAAACATGTAACTTCCCTCTGACCCCCCCCCCCCTCTATAATTTATTTCCTTATTTTTTTCCGGAGTGATTTCGTGAAAAGGGACGGAAATGCATAACAGGAAGTTGGGGAAGAGCGCACTTGGCAGTGTCTCTTCGCTACCCTCCCAATGAAGTTCCGTTTCTTCTCCTTCATTCGGGAGGGGCTCCCCACACCCCTTGCGGTCTAGGTTGCGTGGCAGGAGCGGACACATAACATTTCGTGGGCTGAGCGGACACTTTGAAACTCATTGTGGTTTGAGCGGACACATTCCCCCCCCCCCCCATCTTGGAACAGATTCGATTACCGAATTACAAGGATAAATACATTTTTGCCAATCAAATTTAATTACTTGTATTAAATTGTTAAAATGTTATTGTGCGAATACATTTTAAACATAGCGAAATGTAACAGAAATAAAAACTTTCATATATAGAGAAATATTTAAAAATTAATAGAAAATAACAATATCATGAAAGGTATGAACAAATTTCAGGAATTTTGTGGAAAACTGTATTTTAGAGTCAAAAAAATATTAGAACAGATGCAATAGCCACACACATACAATTAATTAGTTTCATGAAAGGAAGTAAAAATAAATCCTAGAGGTAAAATACGCAAGATGCAAGTAGGTAAAAGAAAAATAAATACAAGTAAATAAATACTAACTAACCTTGCATCCTGCGTATTTTACTTCTAGTATTTATTTTTACTTCCTTATTAGTATTTATTTTTACAATTTATCTTCGGCCGGTCCTGTGATATTTTGTGCTGTGTGAGGTGTGTTGTCGAGATGGTAAGCAAAAAGATAGAAGTTTAAGGTGGAAATAACGGATGAATGCAAAGTCCACTGTATATTTGCAGAGCCTCGTTGGGTAGGTCATGTTTCGATTCGAAATATTGGCATTAAAATTGCCTAAAATCACTGCTGGTTTGGATTAAGTCAATATAATGAAAGTATCAGATAAAGGGGAACATAAGCAGAAGCAATAGCTTGTGGTGTTTAATGCTATTTTGGATTAAAATGAGAGTTGGGGTGACTTGGGTTCTATAGAGATAGGTCTGTTCAATCTGTGTTCCAAGAACTCAAACTGAGGGAAGACTACAACACAGTCAGTAATTCCAACCAACCCACAGGTTCCGGTTAGAAAGTTGCTGTACATAATTATTGGTAGACAGATTTCAAGAGAAATTTCAGGCATTGTATAGGAGAAAGTATAACTTCAGTTTGGAACGAATTCCCAGGGTATTGAGTGATGCCATGTGTTTTTGGTGGTCAGTCAAATCTGTCTGTTCTTAGCAACACTTGGCTACATGACGTTTTGACCCAACTTTAGTGAGTGTTGGGAGCGGCTGCCTTGTCTGGTTTATTTCGGTTTCTCCGTGTGAATTATATATTAAATAAAGTATGGCAGGAAGTGTAGAAGTAATGCAAGATATGAATTTTTTTTTCTCTAATGGGTCTGCAGGATGTGGTATTCAGTGATTAATTTTAAGCTTTGTCGACATTACGTGCACATCTCGTAAAAAGGATTTAATGAACTACGGGTTTGACGAGGGCTTAATGTTTCAGCAGGCGGAGCTTCAAGGTAAGATCTCCCAATTCGTAAGGTTAATGGCCAGCCAAAAGGAGGTGAAAAAATGTGTATGGCATGGAAAAAGTTGAGTTTTCGGTTCCCTCCTCCAAATGGGCCCCGCTCGTTTGTGTTTCAGTTTACATACTGGAGAGAGACAGACGCTCTACTACAAGCAAATTCTTAGTTTAAGAGGTATATAAATTTGGAGATGCAAAATAAAGTTTTTAAGAATTGGGGAGGATCGTTCAAGTCGAGGAGAGTTTTCCTCTCAAGATGAATATTATAATTTTCGAAGTTAGTACTTCCAGTATCATTTAATGAATTGTGTGGTTTCTAAACAAGCTTATTATGAAAGATGATGTTGAGATATTTTGCATCCAGAGACAGGGAAACAGCGGTGTAATTTTCTATATGGTAGCACTGCAGGTTTAATGTTTGTCAGCACGATGGAACGTCATTAACGTAGAGTTAAAATGTGTTGTAAATCTTTTTTGTAACTTGAGAGTGGAGGAAGTGAGTTTTTTTATTCCAGAAACCTGCAGCAATAGAGAGTTTCTGTTAATTTAAAATCTAGGGAGGGCACTAAATTCTGTCACGTAGCTGATTGCAGAGGGATAGGTTCAGCAACTCTCTGGAAGTTTAGGATTTTTGTCATCCTTACTGGGTGCTTCATAATCCAGTAAGTCAAGGTAGAAGAGAGGAAAGAATTTACAGTGTTGATAATGTGTGATGTTTTGGGTAAAGTTATTTTGGAGTTACCACCTCCAAGTCGTCAATATCTTCTGATAAAGGAGTTATTGGTCTGGAGTTTAGAATTCCTTCAATTTGTGTTATTATAGTTAAGAATTCTTCCAAAGTCATCTTTAGATTTCCTACAGCTCTTTTTAAATAAAATTTGAACGATTTCACTCCAGCCTCCCAAAGCCCCCAAAATTTGGAGCTCTAGGTGGCATGAAGTTCCAAGAAATCCCTTCGGAAGAGAGATAAGAAGAAAGCTTTTTATCAGGAAATTTTACGAGATTATGTAATCTTTTTAATTCTCGATTAGCCCCAACAAAGTTTTTGGCATTATCTGAGGATATATATATAGTAGCACATTTCCGCGTCAAGCCACAAAACGCTTCAATGTAGCAAGGAAGGCGTCTGTGGTCAAATCCGAGACAATTTCGAGATGGACGGCCTTTGAGGCTAAGCAAACGAAAATGGCTACATACATCTTTTGGTAAGTACCCTTTATCTGATGTTTATACCTTATGAAAAAAGGGTTCACAATAATCAATTCCGGTATGCAAGAAAGGATAACTAGGATTTACTCTCTCTCGAGGTAAAGAACCCATAAGTTGGTTTGCTACAATAGGTTTAATTTTAAAACAAACTACGCATTCATGCACAATTTTCCTGGCTATTGATCTGCCACGAAGAGGCCAAAATTTTTGTCTTGTGCAATATAGCAAAGATTGAGGACCTATGTGAAAATTTCTAATGTGTATATTTATCATAATTAATTTGGTGAGAATATGATCCGCAGAGAGTATAGCTGGATGCTTTTGACTATAAGTTAAATCCGAATTCTGCAAACGTCCTTCCTACCCTTAAAATTTGATTGCCATCTAATAATGGATTTAAAGAGAAAAGTTTACCTTTTTTTGAAATACAACCACCTTTAGCTAGAGCATCGATTTCTTCTGTAAAAGCAGAGGTTTGCAGATTTTTTATTAGCCATAATTCTGCTCCATTCACTTCACTATAATGTAATTGACCAGAACTTTTTACACTAGGATTTCTACAGCTCTTAATAAACCTGAAAATATAACTCAAAATATGCAACAATTTAGTATAGTTATTAGAAATTTTAAAAGATCATCTATAAGAGAGAATTTACAAAAAGTTAAAAGCACATCTGCACACACAGGTGGTTTAAGTTCCTTTAAGTAGTCTCTCCGAAGTAATCATTTCAAAGTCAATTTGGGCTTACATTCAGTTCTTCCTTCAAAAAATCTGGACCATACCACCAAAGTTGCTTGGAAGAGATGTCCGAAGCATTCAGTCCACGTGATATTAGATCGGCAGGGTTATCATTAGATGACACATGATTCCATTGACAGTTCTTGGTTAGTCTCTGAATTATTTTGATTCTATTGCCGATGAAAATCTTAAGCTGCTCAGGGGATCGTTGAATCCAGGCTAATACAATGTTAGAGTCCGTCCACAACTTTATTTGCTGGATAGGTAGTGTCAGGGAATGTAGAACCTTTTCCAGGAGCAGTGCCAACAACACACAAGCACACAATTCCAAACTAGGGATAGTGATTAGTTTCACCGGTGCAACACGGGATTTGCTACACAAGAGTCTTGAAGATACATCCTCTTCTGAGATCGATTGAACATACAGTACTGCACCATATGCCGATGTTAATCGGCAAATCCATGGAGGATAATTCTACCATTTTTTAGTACGAGACGAGGGATATGGATATTTTGAATAACTGGCAGGGTAGACACGAAGTCGTTCCATTCTTTAGCAATTGGATTGGAGAGTGGTTCATCCCATTCTAATTTGAGAACCCAAAGGTTCTGCAATAGTAGTTTGGCCTTAGTTAGAATTGGCCCAATGAATCCAAGGGGGTCAAATAAACGTGCAATAATAGATAAAACTTCTCTTTTTGTGTAAGAATCCTGGCAGTTCACGACAGTCTTAAAAGAGAAATAATCAAATTGTGGATTCCAAATGACTCCTAGAGTTTTAATTGTTTTGTCTGACGACTGGCAGTGGAAATCCCAAGATTGCTCTTCCTTAGGTATTGAAGTTAATATTTCTGGGGTATTGCTACAACACTTATGAAGACTCGTATCCGCTTTTTTAAATAGTCCAATTAATTCTGATTGTATATAGTAGTTGAAACTCTTGAAAGTCTGAACTTCCGGTTAATATGTCATCCATATAAATGTCTCTAATTGTAACTGCAGCCAGCCAAAGGATAATTGTCTCCTTCGTCTCTAGCTAATTGCTGAATAGTCCGGGTAGCAAGATAGGGTGCACAAGTACTCCCGTAAGTTACAGTGTTGAGTTTGTACGTTTTTACTGGACCATCAGCACTGTCTTTCCATAAAATCATCTGCAAATCTCAATGATCAGGGTTAATTAAAATCTGTCTAAACATTTTTGAAATATCCGTTGTAAAGACAAAGGTGTGCTGCCTAAATCTCAAGAGAATTGAAAATAAATCCTGCTGCAAAATCTCGCCTTTATATAAAATATCATTCAAAGAAAGACCTGATGTTGTTTTGGAAGAGGCATTAAAAACTCCCTTAAGTGTCGTCGTTTTACTATCGGGGCGAAATACTCTATGATGGGGTAGAAAATAAGAGATATTTGTTTCAAGGGGATCAACTACTAATTGCATGTGTTTTAAGTCCATATATTCATGTAAAAAAGATTTATAAAGAGTTTGTAATTCATTATTTTTTGAAAGTTTTCTCCAAAGTTGATTCAAGCGAATTTCAGCCAAGAATCTTGAATTACCTAAACAGTTTGGATCCTTTTTAAAGGGTAATTGTGTACAACATAGCGCCTTCTTCATTGCGATAATGAGTGTTTTGATACTGAGTCTCACAAATTTCTTCTTCTAAACTATATTCCTTGGATGATTCATCTACCGTTTCAATTTCCCCAAATGCTCGCAATTGTTGATTAAGACTATCTGAATTTATTTCCGAATTAATTGCTAAACCGCAATATGGTTTTTCCTCAAATTTATCGGAGCTCCCTACAACAATGTAACCGAAAACAGTCTCTTGAAACAACCATTTTTCGCATGGCGATCGAAGTTGATTAGGTCTTAATAATTCAAAGAAAAGTTCGCACCCAATAGGCAAATCTATTTCTCCTGGAATACCAAAATCTTTATCTGCGAGATCAATGTTCGAAGGAATTTTTATTTCAGATGTATCCATGCGATGGATAGATGTTGTAGTAATAAATGGGACGATTAATAGATCTAATGCTGTTGAAAAACCTCCATTTTTGCTTTGAATTACTGCATTTACTTTCTGTTTAACTTTAAGCGTTATTTCCCCTAATCCCGAAACAGATGAATTTATTTTTTATTTTTTCAGCGTTAGCTTAATAGCCAGCCTTTGTCGAATGAAGGAAAGATGAGACCCCCGAGTCCAAAATCGCATTGCAGAGGAACAGCTGACCATCTCCCCCTTTTAGGTGAACCACTGCAGTTGGGAGTAAAGCGTTCTTTTTCTCTTTTGAGGATTTGGAAAAAGTATTACAGTGTTCTGAGGGTGTTGACCTTTGGTCTTCCGCTGGGGGTGGAGCTCATTAGCTAACGTTGTGTGCCCGGGGAAGGATAGGTTTCAAATATATGCAGCGATGTGTGGTGACGCTTCTTGCAAACGGAACACGAATTTTTTGATTTGCAATCTTTAACTTTATGGCGTTCCTTTAAGCAATTAATGCACAAATTGAGGCTTTTTATATGATTAAATCTATCTGATACTTTCATATTTCGAAAAACACTGCACTTGTAAATCAAATGAGGTAGTTTGCAGATTACACAAGAATTTAAAGAATCATGCGAATTGAGAAAATTTTTACTTTTATTGAAAGGTACTTGTTTTTGCTTATGAGTAACAGGAGTAGAACGATTAATACTATCAATAGTTTGGCTTCTTTTCTCTAAAAACATTATAAATTCATCTAATTCAGGAATCTCATTTGACTCAATAGATTGTTCGAACTGTTTACGAGTTTCTCGGTCTATTTTATTCAGAATTATGTTAAACGATAAAATATCGGATAAATTATTACGTTCAAAACCTAGAAGTTTTAAAGCTCTGATACACTTGTTTAAAATATCTGTCATGTATCTAATATCTCGAGCTGATTCACTTGTTATTTTTCTATTTCTCTAATATAGCATTAATATGAGTTTCAGTTAGGAGACGCTTGTTTTCAAACCTAGTTTTTAATGCTTTGATGAGCGATTCAAAGGAATCATCCACTGTTTCAAGTAATTTGGCGTCACCTTGTAATGACACCTTCAAGTAATAAAGTTTTTGTGACTCGTTCAAGTCATTGTTCCTAGTTATAACATTATCAAATTGCGATTAAAAATTAGGCCATTCGTCGTATCTACCTCTAAAAACCGGCAAAGGTATTTCCGGAAGTTTTATTTCTAATTTCTGTTTAGAATTAGCTTGAGATATTTCATTTTCACAACTATGAACAGAACTAACAGAAGATTTAGCAATTAAAGAATTGAGAATATCTCTAATTTTTACCTCCAAATCCTCTAGTCTGTCCTCCATTTCCTGCAGGTCAGCCTCTATTTCTGATAGTTCAGCATCACTAATGTCTTTGGTTTCATAGTACTGATCCTTCAATTCGTCAATCTTTTTGTTCATTTCTTGGACACGTTTCAGTTTAATATCCAGTTTTGTAGGAGTATGATTGCCTGATTCTTCAACGAAAGTTTCTAATTTAGTAATGGTGCCTTTGACTGCACGCTTTGATCTATTAAGTTTATCCATTTTTTAAAAATTTTTTTACTCCGGTTGGACGCTCCAAAATATGTAATGTTCTGTTAGTCAAATGTTCGTGAACGCTGGTTCCAGTTTATCAAGAATTATGGTACTATTGGACTGTAATTTGTTTATTTACGATACGGTGCTATTCGCACGCTGTTCAAGATGGAAGCTACAACAACAACTGTGCGGAGGGTTACATCAAAGCATTGGCGGAGGTGCTCAGTCGGTGGATGGCATGCGCGACAAAAAATAGATACAATTACGCTGACTGAACAGCAATCAAAGCATTATCGTCCCCTAAAATAGGAACAAGAACTGATCATCTTTTAAATATTATTAATGCCACAATCCGTTCTATTTTTGACTATGGAAGTCAACTTTTTTTCTTTTCAAGCAGTAGCAATAGGCAGAAACTAGAACGAATTTACAATGCTGCATTACATTTAGCCCTAGGTCTCCCAAGAAACACTCCGATAGATGCATTAAGAGTGGAATCTATGAATGGCAGTATCAATAATCGACATAATTTCCTTTATCAAAAATTTATTACTAAACAAATAGCATTAAAAGACTGGTCACCAAATGCAAGGTTATTTTGGAATATAAATAATAATTTGTATAGATATAGAGAAAAATAAATCAGTATTTTTCAAAAGACAATCACAACCTGCTCCAAGAATTATATATATCTAAAGTAGATTTTCTTCAGTGGACCCCTCCTCCTCCAATCTATGAAAATCACAAAGCAAACATCTATACTAATGAACTGCCTTTTCAAAACAGAGATCTTCCAGATATCATAGTGCAAAATATGTTTAATGATTACATCCAGTCAAACTTTAATAACAGTATTATAATTGCAACATATAGTTCTAAAAATACTAATCAAACATCAATAGGAATTTTAATCCCCAAGAAAAAAGTTAGACAAAATTACATACTGAAAGAAAT
This sequence comes from Trichonephila clavata, assembly GCA_019973975.1. Classification (NCBI taxonomy): domain Eukaryota; kingdom Metazoa; phylum Arthropoda; class Arachnida; order Araneae; family Nephilidae; genus Trichonephila; species Trichonephila clavata. Next base: position 15,749 of record BMAO01033817.1, on the reverse strand, counting down.
GATTTCCATTTTCACTATAGTGGAAGCTATAGCCATATGAACTGCGTTAAAAAAGTGGGTTTCAGAAACAGAAAACTATGTCATCCTGACGGACAGCTTATCAGTTCTAAAAAGTATCCTTAATATTAATAGAAAATCCAGTACGATAATATTAAATTTAAATTCAACGTTACACGAGTGTCTCCAAATAGCTCAATCAATTACATTCATTTGGGTACCAGCTCACAAGGGAATAAAAATTAATGAAGAAGTTGATAAATTAGCTAAAGCCTCTCCAGATCCTTGGAATATTATTCCTTAGAAAGATCTACATACATTTTTCAAAAATCAACACAGCAGCGAAAACGAAGAAATATGGAAAAAGAGCAAGAGACATAAAAATTATAGTTATATTTCTCATCTTAAGAAATGGAATAGACAGGCAGCAAAAAAAAAAAAAAAAAAAAAATACAGAAGTTTTAATTAATAAGCTTGCGGGCAAAGAAATTACCATTGAATGATGTTTATTTTCTTTTTAAGCAAACAGATTCTCCATTGTGTTCAGATTGTCATGTACCAGAAACTAGTGAACATTTTATTTTAACCTGCAACAAATATCAATCGCAACGTAAAATATTGAAAAATTTATCTCTAACCATAGTGAATGGTCTTATTCATCAACACAGCGAATTGTGATACAATAGAGCATATTCAAAAAGTAGAGGAATTTTTAAAAACTACCAATAGATTCTAATATACCAGGTAATAGATTCTAAATACTCTAGTTTCACCAACCACAGTTGAAGCATAAGTTAACAAAATTTACAGTTGTACAATATAATCATGATCTATCCTTGCATCCTATTTGAAGAAAATAATTCAAATAATCATTTCGGAACATAAGGCGCTAGCCAGGGCTCCAGGTGTACAGTGTTACCACTGTATTGAACTGAACTGAAAGCACTTTTCGCGTTCCTATGAAACGCATTCCTTTTTTCTTTCACACTTCCCTAGCTGAAACTTTATCGACGGAAAAAAATTTATTGAAATCTACAGAAAGTACACGAGGCGCATATTTTTGACAGAAAAGATTCGAAATATAGATGAATAAGCGATCAATGCCGCTAAAATTGACAATATCTTGTTTTAGGTACTATAGGGTTGACTAGTGGTTAGTGACACTGACTGCTGTGACGCAGGGCCTGAGTTCGAATATCGGAGAAATCATGGATCTTTGTAAATGTACTGTAGTGCTTTTGCGGCATGGATGTACTTTACATAGCAGTCAGCCTCAAGTCCTCTCATGAGGATGATGGAAGAAGTAAGAGAGGTGGGATACCCCGACCATCCCTGTCTGTCGAGAGCTCAAACTTTCTTCCGTTGTTGAGGTGTGGTAGTTAGGAGAGGTTGTGCCAACTCAGATGTAGTCCTCGTCACTTGACGGTGGTTCAGAATTACGGTCCGTCTCCAAAAACCTTCGAGAAACTAAACAGTGCGACGGCAGCATTCACTCCCCCCCCCCCCTAACGCGTAGAAACATCCCAAAACATTCGTACGCACGGGGCTAGGCATTTTTTCCCAATCAAGCTTACTTTCATTTAAAAATTCATAGAAATCATTGCTGCAAAAAAAAAAGCTGTAATTTACAGTTTATTATCATTAATAATATCTGAATATACAGAGTGATAAAATTTTCGCGATATTTTTTTTTTAAATGCAAATTTTGATGGAAAAAAAATGTTTTCATTTTAATAAAAAAAAAAGTTTTACATACTTTCACAAAATGACGAAAATTGCATACACTTGGTTACAAATTTTTTAAAAAAAGAAAGAATTAAGAAAGCCGAGAGAATTGTTGTCAAACCAATAACTGCTGAGTGCAATTTTTGGAGATTTCGACTAAGCAAATGTTCGCATAAAAGACTGTTGTGTAATTTTAAGCATTATGTTGTGAACTGTGGTCACTAAAAACAATATACTATGTGCATCAGCCAGAAGAGTGTAAAATAAATTATCTCAGAGTTTACTTTTTGCACACAGCAGATATTGGTCTGGCAGCGACGATATAAGAAAATAAATGTAAGAAAATGACGAAATATTTAAAAATTTTGAATCATAGTATCCATTTTGAAACATTGTTCGGAACGCACTCAAACTGTCCGCCCAAAATCCACAAAAGCAGGTATTTCAGTGTCACCTGCATTGCCAGGAATCTCTATCTCTCTCTTATGTAAATATATATATTTATTACTTTCCTCAGTTTCACTATCTGATTCGTTTATCCATTTCTATAGATATCTCAATCTCATGAAATATTTCCCTTTTTCTGTCATGATAACTGAATCAAAATACTATCTAACAAACCCCAAACGATAAATCTACGCTCACGTAAACTAAAAAGCTGCCCCCCCCCCTCCGTCAAATTATAAACAGACACCCAGAGATAGTCAATCACAGTCCTCCAAATCTTCTCGTAAGAGCCGAACACGTACAGTTTATTTTCATAAACATACCGGATCAAATAAAAGAAAACTGGGGACCGGAAAGCTCATGTTGAAAGACAAAGCACTGTGAAATGGTCTTTGAAAATATGACGGGCTCCAACAGCCATCTAGCATCGTTAAAAAAAAACTTTAAAAAAATTCAAACTCCCTTTTGATACCGCCTTTATGAACATTAGTTTCCATAAAGTTTTAATTATCTTTTGGTCTACATTATTAAAATACCAATCTGCAGCTCCATTATAAATGAAAAAAAAAATATTTTGGATATTTAAATTAAGATGAAAAATAACGAATGAACAAGTCAAAGTTATACTCAGGATATGAAGCACAAAGAAAGTTTTCAATGTATCTTCAAAATGGATTTTATGTAAAAATGCTCCAAACTGTAAATGCTAATGTGAAATGCCCTATGAAATTGTGTGCAAAAGCTTGATTTCTATAAAAATGTGCTAAATAAAAATTACATGACGGACATCTTTACAGACTGAGACACGTAGTCACAACACAAAGTAAACAATTCAGTGTGCGCATTTAACAACGTAGACAACCATCCTAACCAAAACACGTGTAGCATTTTTGTTCAGCCTCCAACGGATCATACAAAATACATCCATTGAATAGAAGTTGCAATTACTTGAATCAAATAACTATCGACTGGATTTTAAATTAAAGCATTCCTTGTATTTTCTTAAAATTGTATTTTCCCAGATACTAATGACAATGACATCCACATTTAATTTAACCAATAGGACCCTAGACTCCTTTGCATTTTTAAAGTACCACCTTCTTTAAAAAACGTTATTTAAAATTGTTTTGCTCTGATTCTAATGAAAGCTCTAATTGGGTGTAAGTATCAATAAACTTAAGTAATGTAACCATAGTTAGTCCTTTATTTCTATTAATAATTTCATAATTTTACTGTAGAAATTGCTCAAAAAAGCGTTCGTTGGAAGTCCATCTGAAGTGTCACCACAGAGCAGCTTTTATTTCTAAAATACTGCATTCTTGTAGCCCTTATTAAATAACCAACATCAATGGCACAGCTTATTGGATAAAATCCACATTTAATTTAAGCAATGGAGCCCTAGATTCTCTTGCATTTCTTAAGTACCGCCTTCTTTAGAACACTAATCAAATTCTATTACTCTGATTCAAATGAAACCTCTGATTGGATGAACGTCTCAGAACAATAGGTAATCCTTTCCTTTTTTCTAAAGTACTTCCTTCTTTCAATAATTAAATAATTTAATTGCTGTAAATGCTTAGTAAAAAGTTGGTAGGAGGCAGGTCACAATTATTTTATTCCATATCATGTATTGACTTTTATTTTTATAAAGTAAATATTCTTTATAAAATTAAATTTTATTGCTCAGATTCTGATGACAAAGCTGATTGGATGTAAGCCATAACTAATTTAACCAATGTAATCATAGTTAGGTCTTTACATTAAAAGTTCCGCCCTCTTTAAGGGTTTCAATGATTTTATTGCTGAAATAGCTCAACAAAGTGTTGATTGGATGTAAACCTCATTACTTTGTTTGACATAATTTTAGGTTGGTTTTATTTTTAAAGTACTATTTTCTTTACTTAGTTTAATTTTAATTGCTGCGATTAACAATTAAATTGCTGCGCTGATTGGACAAAAGTTTGGATACATTTTACTAATGTCTTCATTGTTAGGCCTTTATTTTTATAGAACCGCCTTCTCTTAGACAATCTTACAATTTTAATGTTGAGATTCAAATAAAAGTTTTAATCGGAAGCAAGGCACAATTATTTTAACCAATATTTTCATCGATTTTTTTATTTTTAGTTTTTAATGTACTGCCTTCTTTACAACATTAATTAAATGTTATTGGTCTGTTCTATTGAAAGCGCTGATTGGAGCTATATGGTACAATTAATTTAACCATTGTAGCCATAGTTCGTCTTTCAAATTTTAAATAACGACTTCTTTCGAGGAGTTAGTAATCCATACTCATGTCCAATTTTTAGGTCATACACAAAAATTCTAGGAAATCTGATAAACTATTCGGTGCTTTGTCGCAAAATTCGGCACAGATACGTATTACAGTGTGAGAAAAAATATAGCAACATAACCAAAAAAAAATATTTGAATTTTGAATTAAGATACAAGATATATCAAGACATCATACCGAACTTGTAAGCATCAATGCCCGATCGTATCGCATCGTGCATTTGCGTTAGAGGGGGTTCAACAGGGTATTAAATCCTCCGTTCTTTTGCCTTTTTCTCTGAAATAAATGATCCTTTTACTTAGATTTTCTAATCATTTATTTACATCAAATTAGTCATTACGTATGTAAAATTTCGTTTAAGTTTGATGACTCCTTGTTGGTGCTCCAATTTTTTGTCTATAAGTGTATATGTTAATATATGTTAGTGATGTTTTCTCCAGCGTTGTCATCTATGAACAAAACTCCCTACTTTCATTTTCTCAATCAGTTCTAATTAGGAACTATAGCACCAATGAAACTTTAAAACACAGGCTCAAAGGAAATAACTTGAAGCGAATTCAAAATTAGATAGTCCTAAAAGCAAGCGAAAATTGACTAGAAATACGGTCGTCCGCAATGGTGCGCATTCGAGAATTATCGTTTGCTAAAAGATCTTTGAAAGTAATTCATATCAACACTCAATGCCGTCGACAATAATAAGAACATATTTCTAAATCTTTGAAAAATAAACTAAAGCAAGGAACATTGAATGCAAATGAATTTCTATAAAAATTCATTTACACTAAGAGTTTGATACATTTTTGGCATAACCTGTTTGACAGATTTAGATTTGTAATGAAAAAAGTGTATAAACCTTATAAAATATATATACAGAGCTTATATATAAATACGTTCAACATAAAAAAAATAAGATAATTCAGTTATGATTAAGAAATAGATTATTTATTTCAATAAAATCTAAATGTATAATACAAAATTAAAAACAAAACTTAGCAACATATAGCTTTCGTATTAGTATAGCGATAAAATTGTTCTTAAAAAAGCTCATTTCTCTTTAGATTTCTTACGTGTATTTGTATCTGAGCGTGGTAGTGAGGATCTCAGATGAATCATTCCTTCTGGGTTTCCAAATACTAGAATCATTCTCAATAGACTTTTCACTTCCGGGCATTCTCGTTCAAAATAAATTTCTTTTTTCGTATCTGTATTTTGCTTTTGTTTACTTGTACTTTGTGTTCCAATCCGAGGAAAGCCATCATTCGAACTCGGGTTCAGTCTCAAAAATGAATTTTTTCGCGATGAGGCATTTTCACGGATATTCGACATAGGATCTTTATTTCGTAATAAACCTATTCCAATTAATTGATCGGTTACATTGTTCTTTTGAACCCGCGATGAGTCTATTGTGCTCAGTTTATCGGCTTGACCGTCGTTTATTTGAAGAGGAAGCTCAATTTCTCTTTGTTTAACTTTGAAGTCGCTTTGTTGATTTGCTGTCATATGATTCAAAGTAAAATTATCTAGTTTTAATACGTTCTGAGGAATTTCTTCGGTATATTGTTTGCGAGAGTCTGTCAAGATTTTTGTACCATTTGGATCACAAAAACGTCTAAACTGTAATAAAAACTTTTCTATTGCCTTCAGATCACTCGGATCTTGCGCTTTTGTCCGATCTACTTTTACATTGGATGTGTCAGATTTGTTTAAATTTTGAAGATACCTCACCCACGTTTTAGCCACTGTTTTGCAATCAGTACAAATAAAATTTATTAAAAGTTTGTAATTCTCCACTGCTTTCATGACATTGAGTATGTAATCAACTCTACACTCATGTGAGTAACATAACGTTTCTGGATAAGGATACAATAATTCATTCGGCAGAACATAAGAAAATGATACAATCTTTAGTTGGCTCCACCCTCCTTGTCTATAAAACTCTTCTTTATAATCATCGAAATACACTGCCCAGCACATATGAGCATAACTAACTACATCTGTATAGTCAAAATCGTGAATACAGTAAAAACACAGCTCTACCACAAAAGCACATGAAGTAATCAGGAGCTCAAAGATGGTTAGATCACGAAACAAGCCATCGCGTCTGCATGTACGGGAAATAGAATCCGAAATATACCAAGGCGAAGGCTCAAATGGAGTGGGGAGTTTGCTTAACTCGTCATCAAATACGCAATGGTAAAATAAATGTTTGACGAATACTGCTGTGTAGTGGGATTCTTCGTAGACATCGGAATTTGTTGGGTCTAAATTATATTCTTTTGGATATAAAGATGAAACTTTAAGTTCTTCTGATAGGAATCCTACCGTATGCCAGTATGTTCCAAACAACTGAGCAGCAAAAATATCCAATTTCAAGTCGGATGCCATTCTAGAAGACCTCTTTTACACAGAATGGAATTTGTGCATTTGGGGGAGCGAATAAATTGTTCACACGCTTATTTATGAACTTATACTTGTTGCCAAATAGGGAATTCCTAATGTTTAGTCTAAGCCCACTCGAAATCTAAGTAAGAGGGATGATTGATAGCTATATTAACGTCGCACTATAAGCCATCACGAGGGCTATGAGCAAAAGACCTCGTAATCTGAACATCACTGAAGTGACGAGGGCAACACTTAAGATGGCACCATCTTTTCTAATTACTACACCAATGGGAGGTGATTGAGTTTAGACAAACTTGACACGCAGTGGCATTCTACTTGGCAGGTCTTCAGTGACACCAGAGTTCGAGACTCCGACCACGAATTCATGACCACAACCACTAGGCTACTGCGGCCACCTGAATAAGAAGGTACGGGGGGAGGGGCTAAATATGAAGAATTGGATTTCAATTACCCAGGATGAGTGAAGGAATATTGACGTCGCATTCTTTTCAACTACTCGAGGGCTTTCGGTGATGGACCCCATATTTTTGAACCATGATCAAGTGACGAGGACAACACCAGAGCTTGTTCTTTCCACTCCTAATTTTGACACCATACCAATGGTAGGACGTTTGATTCTCGACAGATTTAACGTTTTTCGTGCTGGAAATGTCGGCCTCTAGTAGGCGAACGTTGCAGCTGTTCAGGTCATCCAACGGCGACACCAAATTCTATGATCATTAACTATCAAATAAATAAGCAAGTTGGCATAGAATGACTTCCCTATTAATCAGATTTAATGGCATTAACTAGTTTGGGGGTACATGAAAGATCGAACGCATTGTAACAATCCACAAACCATAGCTGATTTTGAACAATGCATTTTTGATACATTCAAGCAATTCCGACTGAAATATTTCCCCCAAATCAGGAAACTTTGTCTTCAGACTGTACCATATGGCCCCGTTTACATGCAAACCCGCAATTAGCAGGCAAAATGGGGTTGAGAATAAAAGCCGGTATTTTTTTCAGCCCGTTTACATTAGAATCTGGTGATTGGTTGATACATTCACGTGACTATACAGTGTAACCATAGAAATACCCAAAACGTTGATTGTGACGATCGCCAGAATCTTCGCTATTGCTCTATGTATTGCAGAAGCCCTAATGCCTCATATATTTTTTGTTTTCTTTTTTGTAATGGATGACTAGACAAAATTAAACATCTACAATAAGATCCTGGACTCACAAATATATATTTATTTCTATTATGTTAAGAAATTTAGATATGTTAATAATTTGAGTGTAAAATTCAAAACTATAATTTGATTTACTTATTATGACGCTAAAAAATGGTAAATTCAATGTTCCATTAACTCTTTTTTTTTTTGTGTGTGTAGATTTAAGATTTAATACATTGGAATGTTTTTATACAAGGCTTTTTATTGCTAACATATTTTGAATTTATTAGATATTACATAAAAAAAAGAAATTTCTTTATTATTTCGCATTTTAGTTTCTTATTTTAGTTATGCAGAGAGATGTAGAAAAAAAAAACTTCCGTCATTTAAAATTTAAATTTCTAAATTTATTTATCATAAAGATAGAAATTATTTTTAAAAAAAACTTACATACAAACTGATTATACACCAACAATGAAGATTTAATCCCTTATAATATTTTTAAATAAAGTTACAAATATTTTCAACTTATCAGAAATTGTCAAAAAAAAAAAAAATCAACATTTATTCTGCATTCATGTTTATTATTTTACTTACATGAAGACATAAAACTTTTGATGGTAACATTTTAAATGCATGATTTATTTTTTAAAAAATCGGTTATTTCGATGTTGCTAATTTGAGGACTTTAATTTCTCCTGTCGCCCAACATGTGAATTTTACAAATCTGCTTTGAACAAATGAATCTTGGTTGGCATGCATCACAGAAAAATTTGAAAGTGAACTAGCTTTTCTCCCTATTTGCCTGCTCCCAAACGGGCCCAAAAATTATACCCTCTTTTCAAACTGTTAAAATGCCAGAGAGAGAATGTCCAGAGAGAATAAATGCTGGTATTTTAGAAGCAATTTTCATCCATGTAAAAGAGGCTTCAGTGTGTGAGTAAATAATATTGTCGCCCTGTTCAGTTACTCAAGAGCGTTTGGCGATGGACCTCGTAATTTTGAAACATGGTCAAGTGACTAGGACGACACCTGATCTGGAACCCCCACTTCTAACTACCACACAACACTAACGGGAGGACGTTTGAACTCTCGACAGATGTAACGTGCATCGCACCCCTACAAGGTCGGTCTTCAGCGGTACTAGGATTGAACTCATGGCATTCAGGTCACAAGTCTCCTGCTAGCCTAGGCTTCATCACTAGGCTACCGCGGTCGTATAAGGGAGGTTTATAATTGCAGCAAATGGTGGTTATTATGAAAACATACCTTTTTTATTTTCCCTAATCGGAAGCGCCCTCTGTTGATTAATTTTTGTAACTAATTTTGAAACTTCGGAAGAATAAATTTCTTGGTTACCAAAGCAGAATCCAACAAACCGTAAATTTCAATCGCCTTCCACACACAAACATTTTTCTTTTCTAAATTTTTTGCATTTTTAGTTATTTTTATGACTTTTAGTAAAACAAAAAATCTGAACACAAGATTGGGTAAAAATGTTTTAACAATAATGTTCCAAAGCGCGCGGCGGTTCTTAAACTATGGTCCGTTGACTCCAAAGGGTCCCTAGAGCACGAAGATTTCTCATTTAATGCTAAGATATCCATCCATCCCAGATTCTGAAAGGCTTTGCTGTACTAGATGGGCCATTCTACATTAGATCACTGTGTTGCCCTAGTGCAACCATTCTGTAGAACAAAACTCTGGGACGTAACAGCCCATGAGCGCCAAGGCCTGCTGTGCCTATAGGCGCTGGGGTGCATGTGCAGATGTTTCAGTCAAGTTGGCTAATCTGACGCTAAAATCCCCGTGTTCAATTCCTAAGCAGGCTTGGTACTCATTTTATCGACCCACTGAAGAGATGAAAGTCTGAGTCGACCTTTCCCAGCCCGGGCTTTGAACCCCGGACCTGTGTTGGGGAAGTACGATACACTACCACTCAGCCATTGGGCTTCAAACATTCTGTTAGTGTATGTATTTCGATCAAGTACATTCACACACACAGTTTTTTTTAATTGTTTGCTACTATATAGACATTTCTACAGCGTAATATTTTCAAAAAAAAAATATGTAGAAACATGTGTTCCAAGATATGTATAGCACAGGCAGACTTAAAGTTATTATGTGGGGCTTTTAAATTACTCAGTCATGTGTTGGGAATCAGGGAGGACTGTTCAAAATCTTAGAGGTCTTCAATGTCCGGTTGATACATAAAAGGAAGTCGGGGTGATCGAAAATTTTAGAACCACTGTTCCAAAGTATTTTATTACGAAGATTGATTCAGTAAATAATTTAGTAAAACGTATGTAAATTCTGTACATTAAAAATTACACATATTTTGTTCATATATTTCATTATTTTAAAAGCATTCCAAAAGATGCCAAATTCCTGCGGACAAAAGTATAAAAAAAATCACAGTTTTGTTTTTAAACGTGTATTAGCTCTCTCTATAAGGCGTATCTTCAGCGTTACCAGGCTCGAACTCGTGACACGCCAGAAATGGAAACCAAAAACTGGATTATAAAGTTTCATCGAATCTTTGCAGGCTCTTCAACTCGATGAAAGTTATGTTACAGGGGAATTTTAAGTTTATGATAAGATACTTTTTTTTGAAAAAAAAATACTTCAATAATTCAAGTTTATAATATGTTTCAAAACTTTTTGCGTATAATATTGACACAATTTAAAATTTTTTACAAAATGTCATTGAGAGTGAATAAAAATTAAAGAATTTCGCTCTTTTTGAACCCCTTTATCTCTCAAATAAAAAAAAGGATTTTGATATGAAATTTAAAAAAAAAACTAAACTCAGTGGCGCAACAGCCTATGAGGGCCAAGGCCTACTGTGTCCATCGTAGTTTTCATGACTTTGGGGACTGAGGTATACCAGTCAGTTGGTCAATCTGACGAGAAACCCCCTTGTGTTTAGTTCCCAAGGAAGCTTAGTCTTCATTTATCGACTCACTGAAGGGATGAAAAGCTGAATCGACATTGCCCAACCCCTAGTTTGAGCCCAGGACCTGGGAACACGATGCGTTAAGTCTCGAACTTAGGGGTTCGAGATGAAGCCTAGTTTTTGAATAATATCGTTTTGAGGGTTACATTATAGTACTAGTTGACCAACTACATAAAACTGAATTGAATTTCAGAAAAAGTCATCATAGTTGAAGAAAGAAAGCAACCTTTCTTACCATTGTAAATGCTTTTCAGCATAACCGTATAGCAGATCTCATTATTCCATAAGGCAGTTTTAAAGAGTCGATATCCAAGAATCGCTTTCAATATCACAAGACCAGTGAGATCGCTGTAACAACTACCGAGTGCTATTCACGCTTACATTGCAATCGAGTTGATTATTCGCAGCGGTGACTTCAGTATATTTTAGTTGTGTTAGTAAACTGTCCCACAACAAGCTTTAATGGTGTGTTCTATTTAACTACTGACGAGGTATAGCTATAAATGGATTATTTCACTCTATTCGGGAATATCATGTTAGAGAAGTCGCCACAGAACTTATTAGCACACTCACAATTCTGCCAGATATGCGACTGGCCCATGACGAAGGGTAATAGGCAGCTTCACTTGAGCGAGGAATCACCAGGGCTGGAGACTGACTAGACCCCTGACTCAGCGAACCCCTGCAGATATTAGCTTAGCATAATGGAACGGCCTTCACGCCTTGGGTAGACTTGAGAGAAGAATACTCTTCCGACGTACTTCACTTCACCCGTTCCGCCCAGGTATATATATATATATCTCCTCGCCACTTTGAAGCTAACTACAAGACTAGAGGGGCCAGGTCTTTTGGACCTGGTGTAGGCTTTCCTACATCAGGGGATGAGTGAGTGAATATTAACGTAGCACTGTTTAGCAACACGAGGGCTTTTTGGCGACGGTCCGCGTAAATTTGAACCATGGTCAAGTGACGCGGACGACACCTGAGCTGGCAACCCTCTCCTAACTACCACACCACACCAACGGGAGGACGTTCGAGCTCTCGACAGATTTAACGTGCACCACGCCCCTACACGGCGGTTCTTTAGTCGTACTGGGATCGAACTCATCTTGTCATGATCCGATACCTAGATAACTTGGCTACCGCGGCCACCCTAGCATCAGCGGAATAAGCAATACACGACTCTTCTTGCTCATAAGTACCAATTCAAATAATAACAGAAAAATACCAAAATGATTTGAATGAGACAAAAAGAACTACAAGAAGGTGATTAAAAATAGATTTGGCATTAAATGTACGAGGAAAAAACGGCGGATGATACAATTTTCCTCATAAGTATGAATTCGAGAATGTATTTCATTAAACACTTTCGCATCCTAAAATGTTCGATACTAGACATTTTAACTGTCATCGACAAAAGCAGGAACATATCTAAATGATTGAATAATACGTAACAAACCCGAATATGTGAAATTCTTTTAAAGAAAACTAGCCACCCCTCTTTTTTTAAAGATTTTTCATATGTGGAATGAGAGAATATATATCAAGTAAAAATTATAAAATCAAGATAATTCAAATATATAACATCTTATTTACGTCAGTAAAATGTAAATGTAACATTAAAAACAATACAAAGCAATATAAAGCATTTGTTTAAGCAGCAATACAATTGTTCTAAAAAAGGTTATTTCTTTTTAGAATGTTTGTGTCTGAGCGTTGTAGTGAGGATTGCACATGGATAATTCCACTTGGGTTTCCCAACACTAGAATCATTTCTAATATACATTTCATTTCGGGACTTTCTCGCTCCAGATCCACTTCTTTTTTGGTTTCTTCGTTTAGTTTCTGTTCTCAAACACTTTCCGTTTTAATTCGATCAATTTCCTCTCTAGAAGTCGTTTTTAGTTTCAAAAATGAATTATTTCAAGAAGCGCTGCTGTCCCTAGAACTGCTATCTGTATTTTGAGACAAGTGTGTTGCAATGTAGTTATCGGTTCGGTCGTCACTTTCTTGGTAAGATATCTCAATTTCTCTTTGTATAACTTCAGCTAACATGTCCCCCAAGGTAAAATTTTTCATTTTTAATAAGTTGCGAGGCATTTCTTTCGTACACGGTTTGCAAGTGTCTCTATATTCAGATTGAATTTTTAATGTTTAGTTCATCTGCATCATAAGGATCACAAAGACGTCTAAGTTTCACTGAAACCTTTTTCATATCCTTTGGATCTTTACCATCTATTGATTTTATCACATCCGTTGTTATGCAGAAGGTATCGGATTTAGTGAAATTTTGAAGACGAAATTTGACTCCTGCCTTTAGACACCGTTTTACAATTTGCATGAACACCTTCAGAAAAAGTTTTGTAATTATTCACAGCTTTCGTGATGTCAAGCATAGCAAATTGTCTTACTTCTGTTTGGCATTTTGTTTTTTTATCAGTTGTAATTTTCAATAAATCTAGCACCGGACCGTAAGAAATTGATACGCTTTTCAGCTGGCTCCACCCTACTTGGCTGTAAAACTCTTTTTTTATATTCATCAAAATACATTGCCCAGCATAAATGTACATAATTAAATACATCTTTATAGCAAAGTTTGAATAAACTGTAAAAGCCCAAGTGTATCACAAAAGCACATGAAGTAAACAGAAGCTCAAAAATTGTTAAATCACCAAACAAGCCATCACGTCTGCATGTACGGGAAATGTGGGCCAAAATAGATGAGGGCGTGCACTCAAATTGAGAATAGTTTTTCTCTATTTCCTTTTGAACTACAACTTGGTAAAGGATGTAATTCAACTTTACTGCCTTGTAACAGGATTCTTAGTAGATATCTTTGTTTTCAGGATCTAAATGATATTCTTCAACATGCGTAGATGAAACATCAGGTTTCTTTGATAAATAGTTACTCCTATACCAGCATGTTCCAAACAGCTCAAAAGCAAAAAGTTCAAATTTCAGGTTCGACGCCATTTTTTGATGAACACTATTACGCAGAATGGAATTGTGTTTGCTTAGCGAAGAAAACAGAACACGTTTATGGCTGAATGTTGTAGCTGAGTGATTACCGGTGGCTAAAATTTATAAGTGTTTCCACATAATAAATCTATAATATATATTTTAAATACTAACCAGCTACATCAGGAGCGTGACACTCTAATTTTTAACATATAAAGAATGGAACGTGTTGTAATTTCGTCATGTCGTAGTCTTAAGGCTCTTTTAGACGAAGGAAATTATCAGAAAACAATGAAGATTTAACCAATCAAGGGCCTACGTTCCCTAACACAAATGTCTTATGATTAAGTGTAAGTCCATTTTTTATTGCTTTTGTGTATCAGCCTTTAACTACATTGGTGGTAGGGAGTTAACAATGTTAGATTGATTTGACCTTATTCTGTATTAACGTTGCACTGTGAAGATACACTTGGACTATGGGCATTAAATTCATGTTTTGAATTAAAGGGTCCCAAAATTCTTTGCATGGTTGTTTATTAAGCCACACTATAATGCAACACGAGGGGTTTTGGTGACGGACCTCGTAATTTTGAACCTCCATCAGGGAATGAGGACGATACTTAAGATGGCACCCCTCTCTAAGTTACGACAACTGGAGGACTTTGGGCCTAAATTGTTTTAACGTGCATCAGCTCCTCTGTAGGGTGGATCTTCAGGGGTACGGCACTAGGGCTAAAACTCATTACTCGCAGTTCACGTCGATAACCACTAGGCTACCACGCCCCTCCATTTTTTTGCTTACTTTAGTATAGAAATGAAATGAAATATGTCGCCTTTTTCGCAAACCCCTGGTTCGAGATTCCAAGTGTCATTGTGAATTACCTCAATAGGCTATGAATGACATTTGTATTAAGATGTATATTGATTTAAAAACATCTATATTTAAACTAAACTGCTCTTTTTGAATGTTGTATTAAACGCAGTATACATGAGTGAGTGAGTGAATATTAACGTCGCATTATTCAGTTACTCGAAGGCTTTTTGTGACAACCTCGTAATTTTGAACCATGATGAAGTGACGAGGACTGCACGTGAGATAGAACCCTGTCTCCTAACTTCCACACCGCTTCCAACGGGAGGATGTTGAGCCTCGACATATTTAATGTGCATTGGCCCCTGTACACGGTGGTCTTCGGCTTGAACTCATGATACGTCAGCCAGAGTCCTTTACCTTGACCACTAGGCTACCACGGCTGCCCTTCTACATACTGATAACTCATTGCTCTATCAGCATCTAATGTATATCGATAATTAATGTGGCTTACTCTTTTTTGTATTATAAGTACTTGCATTGGGATAAAAGCCTTTGTTGCTCCAAATCCCAAATAAAGTATTAACTGTAACTGTTAATACTTGCATTTTGTTTTTTGCATTGAATATTTAGTATTTAATTATCTTTAAAATGATATAAAGACTTTGCATTTTGTGAAACGTCATCTTTCTACACAAGCATAAACATTAAAAAAACATATCAATTTCCAAAAGTGTGCAGTATTTTGACCACTAATGCATTTTTTTTTTGACAATGTTCCTAGCCATTCGTTCTAAGAACACACAAATGTGCATTTTTTAAAATTTTCAGTCGCTTATAATACATTTTTTATATAACCATCAATTTATGATATAATTGTGTAGTATTGGCCTATCCGAAACACAAACGATTTATAGCTGAATTCGTTCCTAAATCCTCTGAATATTTGCACTCTGATTGGAAGCTAGACTTAATTTTGTTTAAGATATTACAGAACAA
>BMAO01033816.1:0-31237 GCA_019973975.1 Trichonephila clavata | reverse complement strand
CATAAAGAGAAAATAGTAGGAAAAAAAACGAAAATGTGAGGAAGAAATAACAATAAAGAGTTATTTTTCCTCTAAAAATTTTTAAAAACGAAAAGCAAAAAATGGTGCTGTTTGATTTTACTTTTGAAATTAAACGATTCTAAAAGTGAAAAGTATACTCTCGCATATGATATTGAAGTTTAGAATAATTTACAATAATTTATTATTTTAAAAAGACACCAGAAAAAGAAACACAATATTTAACTTAATTTTTTACAGCAGTTCGAATGATTGTTTCTCAAACTGAATTTTTGCAAAACAAACTTGTTTTTATTCATTTAAGATTTTTTTATTTTACTGTGATTACTTTACTCTTATTGCATTCGAAATTAATACCATCTTTCCCAATTTTTGCACGTCCTTCCTATAAGTATTTCAAGGGCCCAGTTGAAGCCTATGCGTTTGCAAAATCACACATTTTAATAGTTCAAAAATAAACCTATGAAATTATGTAAATTGTACGAACTTGTACGAAATTTTTGTTTTGGTATCGTAAATTCTTAAATTCTACACACAAAAAGTAATAACGCCAATGAGATAGTTAATTTAATTTTAAAAAAATTCAAACATTAAAGGATTTTTTTTTTTTTTTTTTTTTTTTTGCGAGAAAACAATCTTTTGCAGTTATTTTAATAATTATTTTAAGAATGACAATAAAATCGTTTGTTTTTCGTGACAGCTCAAAATGAAATGAAACGTTACATAAGGTTAATATCGTTACGAAGCACTAAACCAGCCATCTTAAATTCGAATGTAAACGTAGACCTACAGAATTTTGACCTCTTCTCAAATTTATAATGTCCAATTCATGTCACCACTGATTGTATTTCATATTGTAAGTGAGTGGTTCATCTTTTTTTACTCAATGATGAATATAAATACTTTTTTTTAAACATATTAATGTATTTATTGACTTATTTAAGACCACATTTCTTCTCTTGGCCATTATATAATTTACTTAAACCTTTTTGAAAGCTTAAAACTCCATCATGTGTTATTTTAATTCTATTGAAATCTCATATTACACGACGTTCTTATTTTTTTTCGGATAATATCTTTGAAACAAAAGAAGAACATAAAAGAAAATCATACTCAATGTTGTTGAAAATTATTCTATTTTAATTGTGAATGGCAACTTTTCACAGTCAAACTATTTCTGAAAAAGTTCCAATTTGATGATCGATGACAGATGCGAGAAAATGATTGATAGATCTTATTTCACCATTCGTGCCGTTGAAAATTCAATATAAATGAAATATTAACGGACTCCCACTTCGACTGAAAACGATTTCACCTAAAGCACTTCGTTATTAATATCCGCTCTGTTCGTATGAAAGGAATTTCTGTTTCTTTTTTCTTTGTTTAGCCCAAATTATCTGGCAACATCATAATCAAAATCGGAAATGTGCATTCACAGTTTATATAAATAGTGATTGACCTATTTATTACGCTGTCTACTTTTTCCAATGTGTCATATTCTGTCAAATAATGACAACTGTAAATTTTAATTTATCAAACAGAGGAGATGATTTTTAACTTTTTTTTATTGTTCCCTCGAAAGTATATAACCGTTGATTACGTTTTAGAAAAGTATATACACTCCATTACTTGGTCAATTGAAACATTGCTAAAATGTGCTTGAGTATTGTATTCATTTTTTATATGAATTTAATTTATCATTAAAATTAGATTGACGCCATTTGTTAAAAAAATATTATTACACTATTGGTGAAAGGTTTGTCTGAAAAAAATACAGTTGTTTTGAATTTATTTATTTTAATTCTCTTTATATTTTTCCTTACGTCTCTCTATCTCGTTTAAAAGGTCTAAAAAAATATGAAATATTTTTGTCATTTTTTATGCATAAAATATTTTGTAAGCTTATTTAGTTATTGATATTAAAGTATTATGATGTGCTATAAATTATTGATGTTTTTAAACATATCAATCAGGCAGCTATTTGATATTTAAACTTATTTTTCTCACTTTGATCATGGATGACACTTATGTGTGTGCTTGTGTGTGATTTCTCTTTTCTCTCTCTATATATAAAAGAAAAGCGACTCATTCATTCTCATCGCGAGATATCCGGAACTATTAGACCTATTGACTTGAAGTTCGGTAGGCTTGTTTCTTTTGTTTAGTAGAGATCGGTTAAAAATGAATTAGAAATCTACTTGTGAAAATCTACTTCCAGGGGGAGGGGGTTACAGGGCGTAAAAAGCAAACTATCTACGTATAAGAAAAAAGTAACTCATTCAATCACTACAAGATCTTCGTAATTATTTGGTAGCTACGGTAACCTAGTGCTCAAGGTCACGAACGCGTGGTCGGCGTGTCATGAGTTCGAGAATTGAACCAGCGTTTAGAAGGGGAAACTTCATGTTAAATCTGTCTAAGCTCAAACTCCTCACGTTGGCGTGGTGTGGAAGTTCTGCGAGGGAGTGTCAACTCGGATATCGCCAGCGTCAATTAACCTTAGATCCAAATTGAGAGATGCGTCACCAATAGCCCTCAAGTGGCTTTGTAGTGCGACGCTAATTAACATTCACTCATCTGGAACTATTTGACCCACAGACTTGAAATTTTGTTGGCATGTTTCTTTTGTTGAATAGAGATGCTCTAATTACGTATTTTGTGAAAAGCATTACCCTCAAAACATTAAAGAGATCATATTTATATAGTGACTGTTACAGATGAGGCCCGGAAATACTGGATATTTGACTTAGCAATTTTTTTTTTTTACTTATCGTTCTTTTAATGGAGTCAATTAATTCACTTGAAAGTTTTCAACATATTAATCAAATTTTGATAGTATTAAAATTTTCTTTTAGTCATCCATCTCGGTCGGTACATTTTTCGATTCACCAGAGCGAAGAACGGGTGTACCTGCTAGTTCTATCACAAAAGAAATAAAAAATTTATATGTTCCTGAGCCTATAATATTCCAGTTATATTGAAGTAAAAAAACTAAAATAATAAACAATTTCTTAATTCTAAATCATTGGAAATAAAAAAAAATTTAATTATATTTTTAAAATTTTTAATTTTTTATTGAAAATTTTATGAGGGTGCTTCGGGACGCTTAAATTACATTTATTTTTCTGTTAAAAATTGTTTCGGGCTTATTTCTTAAAAGTTCAAGCTGACAACATTACACGCAACAAATATCAGTTTTACCCACAACCCCGTAAAGTTGTTCAACATGATTCAATATATTCAAACTAAAATTAATTTCAAACTTTGACTGATTTTAGTATTGTCAAAATTGTTATTCAGTTACGAAATTCCGTATAAGATTGGATTCTTAAAGCTACATTGGTATTCAAAATAAAGAGAATTTTCTCTTTTGGTTGATCCTTCCCAGAAACACTGTATATATTTTAATGTAACTTGCGGGGGCTTATAGAGGGCGGTATAGATAATTATTCCAATTTTTAAACTATTAGACGCATAGTCTTTAAATTTGATAAATAGATTCCATTCATAGAGTAAAGATCCGCTACAAGATGGGTTTTGTGAAAATCGACCCCCAAGTGGCGTTGCGGAGCTTAAGGAGAGTTATAGGTAGTTATTTCCATTTTTAAACTATTGGAAGTACAGTCTTGAAACAGATAAGCAGAATCCTTTCATGGAGTAGAGATCCGCTATATAATATGTTCTGTGAAAATCGACTTAGGGTGGCGTTGTGGGGTCTCATGCAGCGTTATAGACAATTTCTTTCTATTTTTAATTTATTAGAGGCACAATCTTGGAATTTGGTAAGCAGATTCCTTTCATAGAGTAGAGATTCGCTACAAAATGGCTGTTGTACAAACAGACCCCCAAGTGGCCTTGCAGGGGCTCAAGGCAGGACAAAAATAATTATTTCCATTTTTAAACTATGAGACGTACAATCTTGAAATTTGGTAAGCTGACTCCTTTTAAAGAGTAGAGAACCGCTACAAAATGGGTTTTACGAAAATCAACCCCAAGATTCATTTCGGGGGATTAAGGGGCGTAACAGATAAATATTTCCGTTTTTAAACTATTATATCTACCTGCTTGCAAATTGGTAGGTATGTTCCTATCATGTAGCAGAGTTCTTCTAACAAAGATTAAAACGAAAATCGACCCCCAAAGAGGGTTGTGAGGGGTCAAGGGGAGTTACCGAAAAAAATTCTTGTTTTTGAATTATTAGACCCACATACTTGAAATTGGTTAAGCATGTTTCTTTTGTTGAATAGGCATCTACTAAAAATGTATTTTACGGAAATCAACTCCTGGGGAAGCAGGGGGTTACTGGGGCGTATTGACACAAAAAAATTCCTTTTTTCGAGCTACAAGGACTATAATAGTGGAATTTGGTTTGCATTTTCCTTTTGTTAAATTGAAATCCGCTAAGAACAGTTATATTGGAGAACGGCTCTCAACGGAGTTACGGAGGGTATTGATAGTACAAACTTCGTTTTTACTCTATTAGATTTAGATCTGAAATTTATCTTGCATGTTTATTTTACGGAGTAGAGATCCACCAAAAATTGGTTCTGCGGAAATCCACTTGGTTATAGGGTTACGAAAGTACAAATATCATTCTATACTTCAATTTTGGAGATTTTTAGAAAATCAAATTAGAAGTCCGGTCTTTTTTTATATCAAGAGTCGAGAGTTACAGGTATAATTATATTTCTCAATATAATCGTATTCTTATTGCTAGGGCTTAGATATCAATAATTTATACATATATAAACAGTATATATTTATAAAACATCGTGAAATACCCAGCGAAGCGGGTGGCTAACGGCTAGTATTTTATATTTACAATGACATATTAATGACCATTTTCTGTTTATTCATCTGGGAATTATTAAATTTTGTAATTGGGTCATTCATTTCAGATAACCCTGTATAATGTACGATAAGGAACGAACAAAACTTTTCTTGAAATATTGGAAAAACAAAGCTAAAGCAACACAATTGACGAAAAAATTTGAGTCCTGTCGAATATCATCTCTGAAATTCGTAAGTCATGTGAGCCCATGTGGAAGAGCCGTATGATTCATAAAAATAAAATCAGGATCAGCTGCACTTCTAAAAAAGCGAAAATAGGGCCCCGCTATTCCGTTCCTTCACCTCACTGCAATCACTCCTGTTAAAGATTAGGAGATTTTTGCGCCTGTCCAATATGATGTTTTTCCAGACCATCAAACCTCCCCCTACCTTTGGTGGTAGGTTTCTTTCTCGGATGTTAGAGAAAATGTAAAGCCAAAAATAAAAGTATATTTCTCAATAAAATGTATACTAAAAATCGCTCTTCAGAATTTCTCAGAATATTTTTCCTCGTGAAAAGGTTGCTGCTATATACTAGGTAGGGAAAAAGAAATCCATTGTTTATTTCGGTAGATGGCTGTTATGATTGATATCTCTTTAAGTATCGATCATACAATTTCAGATTTACGCTCGATGGAAAGGTGACATTTCGCATTAAAAAATTCATCTGCTGTTTTTTGTTTGGTCCATGCAGTTGTGAGTTATAGGGTGTTAAAAAATGGAAGCCGACAAAGAGAAAATTTGGTACATTTTACAGTTTGATAAAGCCGATAACGCAAGCCAGGTGGCTGAAATTATAAATGGCGTTTATGGTCCCGGTTCTGTAACAGCCAATTACGTGCACTTTTGGTTTCGTCGATTCCGTTCAGGTATGCCCGTTGTCAAAAATATAGATAAAATCACAGAAATGATTGAAGTTGACAGGCATGTTGATAGTCGAAGGCCAGGAGCTGAAGATCGACCATAAAAATTTTTTTAACCATTAGCACAAGGCTGGATTAAAAAGAAGCTTGAT
Source organism: Trichonephila clavata (assembly GCA_019973975.1). Lineage (NCBI taxonomy): Eukaryota > Metazoa > Arthropoda > Arachnida > Araneae > Nephilidae > Trichonephila > Trichonephila clavata. The sequence continues at coordinate 25,374 of BMAO01033816.1, read as the reverse complement.
GTTTGGGTGCCCACCAATGAACACAAAAAACAGGATGGATCAAATTTTCATCTGCGAACCCCTCCAAATGAAATGAAATCGACCCATTTCTGAAGCAGATGATGACTAGGGGTGAGAAATGGCCACATACCACAACATTGGGCAAAATCGATCATGTTCAAAGCACGGTGAAGCAGCTCAAAAAAACGGTGGCCAAACCAGGAAGCTTTGCAGTGCATTTGGTGGGACTGGAAAGAAATAATTTATAATGAGTTGCTTCCAAATGACCAAATACTAAATGTGGATCTCTTCTGTCAGCAATTGGATCGTTTGAAGCTAATGATTGACCAGAAATGGACAGAATTGGCCAACAAGAGAAGTGTTGTGTTACATCAGGGGAGCGCCATGCCACCCACGTCTTTTGTGACTCGCCAGAAACTCCGGGAGCTTGGTTGGAAAGTTTTGATGCATCCACCATATAACCCTGACCTGTTACCTAGTGATTACCATGTTTTCTTACATTGTAAAACTTCCTTAGTTATAAGAAATTGGCATCAAAAGAAGATTGTGAAAATCGATAACTAGAGTTTTTCGCCAATAGAAGGCAAGACTTCTATGACAGAGACATTGTGAAGCTACCTTTAGAATGGCAACAGATTATAGAACAAAACGGTACCTATTTGATCAAAATTGGTAATCCGAAACTGGTGTTAAATAAAATCTTGAAAGTTCCAGTAAAAATAATGGATTTCTTTTTCCTCAACCTATAAGGAAATGATAACAACTCCTGTCAAATGAAGCACATTAACAATTTTAATCAAATGACGAATATTGTTCTATTATATAGTACAATTTTAAAAGCAAGGATGATTAATAAGTTGATCATTGGTCCTGCTTTCATTCTAATTTAGAGAAATTCTCTCTTTTTGAATATCTACCCAATAATAATATATTATTAAAATTATGTATCAAATTCTTTTCTTAAACTTTAAATTAAACTATATAATTAAGTATTAATATTATTATACGAAGTTCTAATGAAATATAAAAGTACTCAAAATTAAATTTTTAAAAGTTTCCGCGAAGTTTTGATGATATAGAATTTTTATCCGATTAAATATATTAGAATTAACTAACATTTTACTGGGAGCCTTTAGGAAAAAAGTTCTCTAAGAAAAACGAAACAGAATTTTTATAGAAACGATACACTTTTTAGACAACTTTATTTCAAGTATTTTATTTAATGTAGAAAAACTCTCTCTGTGTGCGAGTGAAAATTGTGTTGCGTGAGAAAAAAAAAATTAGGAGGGGGGGGGGATATAGCATAAATGGATTAAACTACTATATATTAGAGAATACTAATTAATACTGTTCTTTAAGCGCATGATGTTGTTGTTACTAATGCCACCTTTCTGATGGTGCCAGATCGAGGTCCACGAAATTCATCGTGGCAAAGGGCTAGACGTATGCCTGTCGTTAGCCGTAGCTTTGAGCCCCAGGCAGGTGACAGTACGATTAAAGAATGATTGCTATAATTCCTAATCCTTTAATTCCATTGGTATTTAGACGATTATATATCCATTATATTTTTATATAATCCAATGATTCAGTCCATTCTTTTAGAGATTTTGATTTATTTTCTTAGACGACACAGAAGACATGCTTACATCACAAAGAACTTTACATAAATCTGATTCTACAAGTAAAAGATAAAAAAAAAAAAAAAAAAAAAAAAAAAAAAAAAAAAAAAAAAAAAAAAAAAAAAAAAAAAAAAAAAAAAAAAAAAAAAAAAAAAAAAAAAAAAAAAAAAAAAAAAAAAAAAAAAAAAAAAAAAAAAAAAAAAAAAAAAAAAAAAAAAAAAAAAAAAAAAAAAAACTTTACCATAAATCTTTGATTCTACAAGCTGGACAAAGTATATCTCTCTCAGACAAAGTATATCACTTGTCGACACAATTTTTCTTTCCTCTAGATCAGGTAACGTCCGTATTTTCAGCAGGATCCAGTCTCGTGAGTCGATCCCTTCCTTTTCCGAATCGACCCTTTTAAACTCCATGGGCGGGTCAACTACACGCCCTTCGTCATCTCCCACTGGCAGGCCCCAAGGTTTTGCATCCTGAATCTCAGTCTTACTAGCCCACCACTGGAGCAGGCAGAACAATGGCTCTGGTCCCTCTCGAAGGTTTCCAGCGATAAAGGCTTGTCCGACATCTGGTTCTCGATCCACCTCGCCACCATTTCTTCTTTGAAGTGCCCCATCGCCATCCACCGAGGCGCCAGTCTTTTAAGACAGGCAACTACTGCCTATGGACGCGCACAATATAGTTATGTCCAGTCCATTGTGTTGTCAGTCACACCGGCGTCGACAGTCCAGATATCAGACAAAGGACAGTGATGCCAAAGTCACGTGCACTGCCTCCACCCCACAAGCGAGCCACCTGCTTTCCATTTCCAGATGTCCCCCTCGGCATGTATGGGGGTGCGTGTCACTCCTTGTGAAGTCGTCACAGTACCCTCAAAGTGTATGAATATAAACAATCAAATATGCCGTTGTACATTATTTTGATTTCTAAAATGTATATTATAAAGCTTTAATACACTACTGGCCACCGTAAATGCAAAACCCTGAAGGAAGCACGCAAATAACATGAAATTTACAATATGCATTAGCGGAGGTGAGATAGGCAAATGATTAGAGTTTCAGCGCAGACACACATCGCGCACGCCTGTGGCGCCACCTCAAAGTGCTAATTAAGGATTGGAGATTTCGACGATTTCAAGTTCGGCAATTGTGTTTTTCTTGTGGTTTTTTTAAAAAACGATCAGTTATGTCTCGTAGAAAACAGTGATCAGCTTTTGATCAAATATCTCAGTTCGACAGAGGAAGAATAGTGGCCTACCGAGATTGTGGATTATCTTTCAGGGAAATCGGTAGTCGTGTTGGACGAAACCAAACAACTGTAATGCGGATATGTGACCGTTGGATACAGGAGGGTACGACTTACCGATGTGGTCGATCGCATCCACCTCAGTGCACCACTTCACGTGAGGACAGGCAAATTGTGCGCAGGGCAGTGATGGATCGCTCAGTCACATCACGAACCATAGAACAGCACATTGAGTCTGTAACGCATCATTCAGTGTCCTCGCGTACCATTCGACGCCGTTTACAGCAAAGTGGTCTGTCCGCAAGGCGTCCATTGCTTGGTCTACTCTTGACGCAGAACCACAGACGTCTCCGCCGCCAATGGTGCGATGAAAGAAAGATGTGGGTGGCAGAATGGAATGAAGTTGTCTTTACTGACGAGTCACGCATCTGTCTGCAACACCATGATGGTCGGATTCGAGTCTGGAGACACCGTGGAGAGAGGATGCTGAACAGCTGCGTTATGCACCGCCACACGGGTCCTGCACCGGGCATTATGGTATGGGGCGGTATTGGATATCACTCTCGCACTCCTCTAGTACGCATTGCCGGTACTTTAAACAGCCGGCGCTAAATCTCCGAGGTGTTGGAGAAAGTCGTCCTTCCTTATCTTCAGGGCTTGGCCACAGCCATATTTCAACAGGATAATGCACGACCACACGTGGCACGCATTGTCCAAAAGGTTCTTCGTCAATCACCAGATTAAATTGCTTCTCTGTCCGGCTCGCTCTCCGGATCTTTCGCCGATAGAAAACATGTGGTCCATGGTTGCTCAACGATTGACCCAGATTACACCCCCAGCTGCCAGACCAGATCAACTTTGGCAACGTGTGGAAGCTGCTTAGTCTGCTGTACCCCAAGAACACATCCAAAGTTTTTTTAAATCAATGCCGAGGCGTGTGGCAGCGGTGATCTCCAACAATGGCGGCTACTCTGGCTACTGATTCTGGCAGGAACCACACTTCACAGAAGTCTATAAATTTAATCCTTTGATACTTGGTCAACATGTTATCTACAAAATAAATTTTCATGTGCTATCTCTTGTCTTTCTTGGTGTTGAATTTATGGTGGCCAGCAGTATATTTTTATTTAATTTTAGATCCGCTAAAAGCGGGTATCGCAAAAATCTACACCCCAGGGGAAATGCAGAAGCGTTACAGACAAAAAAAATTCCGTTTTTGAACTGTTAAGACTTGAAATCTGACAGGCGTATTTCTTTGGTTCAGTAGAGATCCACTAAGAACAGATTTTACGGTAATCGACTTTAGGGGGTGGGAAGAGGGTGCTGGGCGAAAAAGACAAAGATTTCCGCTTTTGAACTATAAGACTTTTATACTGTAAAATCCGGCGTATAACGTGCACATATAGTTACAAGCTGCATTTTTTAATTTTTAATTTTCTTCACCGTATAACGCGCAACCCCTTTCTTACGAAGGAACCTGAAATGGGCGTATGCAATTCTTTTATATTTTGAAGTAATTTATTCGAGGTGTAGCTCAGGTTTTTGAAAAAATACTATACTTCTAGAACTACAACTCTTTAAGTTCATAAGAGGAATGTCATTTCTTTTAAATAAATAATACTTCGTTATATGTAGAAGTCTAAATTTTTATACGCATCTCTTTTTTTAAAAAATTTTTTATTGGTATAATTTTTATACCCGGTGTATAACCCTTACCCTTAAATTTCGTTCTTATTTTTTGGGTTTAAAGAGTGCGTTATTCACCGGCTTTTACGGTACTCTTAATATGGCATGCATATTTCTTTTGCTGAGTAGACAGCTATTAAGAAAGTATTTTGCAGAAATTGATTCCCAAAGAGGGGTTCCGGGGGCGTAAAAGATAAATATATATTCATTTCGAAATTAAAGTCTTGCTTTTTTAAATCAAGTGGCGAAGTCTATAAAAATGTTTTTAAATACGATCGAGAGTTTAATGGTAGGACTTAGATATCTATAATATAAACATGTAATATGGCGCCATCTACTGTAATCAGTTGTAACTTCAACAGAAATAACGCAGAATAAATTTAAAAATAAAATTTAATTAATGAATTAATATTTGAAAAAACTCTATTAACATCAAGTGTCATCCACTACTAGTAAAAAAAAATGTATTTGAACTTGAATGGATGAATGGCAAGTATTTTATTAACGATTGAAAATTTGTGAATAAGAAATTATATAAATAAATATATATATAAGAAGAGTGTGAACTAATATATTTTTTTTTAGGAATTGAAAAATATATAGCCATTTAACATCATGTACTACTCAGGCGAAGGGTATGAGTTGCGGCTAATATATATATACAAGATATCTGTAGCATCTATATTATTACGAGTTTTGTGTAATGAATGCTTAAAGTAGAGAAAATAATTTATACCTAGATGTGTACTACGTTAATATTACTCTCTGTTGTATTTATTCTATGCTAAAATTATAATATTTGCAGGCAACGCCGGTTCTTACATTATAACGTGGATTCGATGAAAACTTGGCGAAAGGTTAGCAATAGGGAACAAAGTTGGTATTTTTGGCGACCCTTTCGGTAACTTTGTGATCATTTTTAGCAAGTTAGCTACCATACAGATGCTTCTGGAAATTACTGAATAAATCTATTGATATCGCGATCTATGACATTAGCGGATTTTTCGAGAAAAATTCGTGCACACTTTAAAAAGGAGCCACTCGCTGAAGTTGAGTCAGTATTGTCTTGAGCTGTTGAAGAGTTACTTCGATCGAACGATTGCTTGCGAATACATTATGTATTTGTATTTCTAGATACTGAGATGTGTCTGAGTGCTGTAGAAGGTGTGAAGACCTTATGGGATTTACTAAGCGAATTCTAGTGTTGTATCCTGCATTTCTAAGGATTGCTTTTTTTCCGACTGTAAATGCTCATCGCTCCTGAAGAACTGTCTTGATCTTTGAAACTGATAGTATAAAATCCACGAACCCCGATCTTGTAACAATATATTTACTAGTACATTCAGTGGACCACAAAATTGTTCGTACACTTGCAATTCCCTATAAAATTTAATATTTTCGACTAATAAAAATTAATATATTGAAATTGTAACTTTTTCATGATATCTGCTACTTGTTCTTAATGGAATAGCACAATTATTTTTCTTAAAATAGCATAAATGTTATTTTTAAAAATTTATAATCAAAAAGCTACTGAAAAATTACGCCAAAAAAGTCTTTGTACACTTAACAAAAATCTGGAAATAGCTTTAAATATTGTATTTCTTTCTTAATTTATACTTAGCAGAATATTTTTTAGTGTCCACAACAGCTTTTAAACGTTTTGGAAAAGATTTAATTAGTTTTTTGTAATTTCTGCATCGATTTTCCTCCATGCTTCAGTGATTATTTATTTACTTCCCATTATGTGTTTATATGTCATGTTTTCTTTCTTTTTTAAATCAAATTCTCATTATATATGTTCTACTGGGCTAAATAAACTGATTGGGGAGGTGTTGAATTTTGAGACAGTTATAGACACCAGCGGCGTACATTGAGAGCAGTGCGCTTGGCGTCATTATCTTGTTAAAAAATGAAGTTTTTTCCAATATCCAAATTTTGGGCGGATAATTTAAAATTTCTTTTTAAAATATTTAAATGGAGCTCATGATTCTCAATACCATCAAAAAATACCAAATTACCTAATTTTGAGGCCGATTTACACCCCAGCGCAAGAACCCACCTCCATGCTTCAGCACGGAGGTGGACGTGTTCTTGTTCCATATAAATTCATGGGCTTAAATTCCTCATTTTTTCATTTACAATATGCCTATAAGAAACAAAAATGTTGAATTTTCTGTCATCCTAACCAATTTGCTGTCAATTTTGATTTTTCTGAAACTTAATCCCAAGAATCTATTGGGATTAATGAACCTTGGAGGTGGAAGTGTTCTTGCGTGGCCAATGTGGCTGTATCTGTAATTCCTTAAGTAATTCATTTCAGTCAAAAAATTTTAATTAATTATAATTAAATTATCGTATTGTTACCCAAAGCAATGGTGTATAGAATTTTTCAGCTTCAATGAGCGCTTTAAAATGTATGAGGAAAAAAACCTTTTCAAGTTTTGACACGTCGCCAAAATGTTCACTAAGTCGCCAAAAATGATGCCAACGTGGCTGTATTTGTAATTCTTTGAATAATTAGTTTTAATCAATTGATTTTTATTAATTATAATTAAATTACTGCATTGTCATCCAAAATAATCCTGAAAAAATTTCAGCTCAATTGAGTGCTTTAAAATGCATTTTATTAACGATTGAAAATTTGAACAAGATAAATATAGAGAGAGAGTGAGCTAATAGTAGGAATTCAAAAAAGGTACATTATTGGTAAAAGTAGGCATAATTATAATGTTATTTATAATTTTAATACGTATTTTGATAGTTTTATTATATTGTTTCAATTATTTAAACACACATTTGTTGTGAATAATTTTTGGTTACTCCTGGACAAAATAAAACTAAATAAAAACAATAGAACTCCTGAAGAGAAAAATCCTACTCTGCTTTTTTTGACATTCAATTGCTGGAGCCATTTTGTGTAAGAACAATTTTAACTGTATCATTGTAATAAAACCAGTTGTTTCCCAACTGATCCGGTCCTCTGTCGAAAAATTCCTAAATCGGCCTCTTTGAATTGCACTGATTTTTTTTCGAACTCTATTTTCCTGGTTTTTGATGTCTTTATTTATCAGTTTCCTCTTTCTGTCTTATTTGTATTCAGCATGACACATCGATTCTCTAATTTGTTTGATTACACATTAGATTACTTACCTATCAATTTTCAGAAGAAGAAAAATATTCTCACGCGAGTTTTTCCTCTTGCTTTTAAAGTCAGAAATGAAGATAACTGATAAAATAATATCGATATTTTCTTTTTTTTTTCAAAAAATTGAACAATAATAAAAGGTCAGTATATTACTTGAGTAAATAACAAAACAAAAAGAAATCTAGCATTTTTCATAAAAAGAAATTTTAAATTTAAATAATAAATACCTTGTGTTCGTTTGGAATTGTTTCGGAAATACTTTAAACTAGTTATCATATTTTCCCATTGAGAACCGAAGAAAAATGTATTCTTCATTGAAACAATGTTTCTTTCTTAAAATGAATGTCACAAAGTTCTTTTGAAACCAGCGATAAAATAATTTATTTAAAATACAATCGTTGCCAAACGTTGTTTTAAAAATTTAACTTTACAATTGGTATTTCTCAAGAAATTCCATGTAGATTTAAAAGTCAAACAAAACAAATTGCGTACCAAGATATTTTATCTGATGAAGGTTTAAACAATGTTCATATAAGTCATATTTCTTTTTAAACAAAGGATAAAACCACATAATCTTCGTAACTATTGAATATTCAAGACAATATGCGATTCCTGGACAGCAACCTAAAATTAAATATTTCAAATGAAAACCATTGTCTGGTAACGCCTTTCGTCTACAATACCACATAACTAAATTCCTTTATCTGACTATATATATTATGAAATTCCAAAACAGGTTTTGAACTTCATGGTGTTTAATGCAAAAGAAGCAAGCTGGAATGAGAAAAATCTTTGGTCCTAATTGGAATTATTTTCGGTTATTTTAATTCCAAGTTTGTTTTCTATAGGGAATGTTAGTTGTTTATTTTAAAAATATTTTTATGACTTTTGTGTTAAAGAAATTAAATGTTTTTGAAAAGACTTAATTATGTCGTCGCCATAATTTGTAAAAGGAATTTGAAATAATTCCAAAAGCGAGTTATGAATAGGGTATTGTTGTCATAAAAAATGGTTCTAAAACAACAATTTATTTCAGAATTAATGGAAAAGTGGTTGGTAGTTAATTAACTTTAATTTTTTTTTAAATCTCGGCTCTTAAAAATAATTAAAACATTTCCAATTTTTTTTAATATTCTTTTTTTTTTCAGAAACGAAAATCGTTTTAGCTTTAAAACATTCAAGAGTTTCAATCTTCCGAAAAAACTTTAATTTGACATTTTTTTCCTCTGCAAGATTATTTTCAACTGTACTGACTGTGCATAAAAGTTAAAAGAAGGTCAAAAAATTCCAAACATAAATTTTCAATTTTCTCTCGTATGTAACCTACAGCAGGCGAAAAAAAATCCGAAATCATAAGGTCATTTTTTTCCTATCATAGCATCTGCTTTCAATTTATGTACCACTAAATTTGAGCTAATGAACATGGTTATCGAGAAAGTATTTTATAAAGAAGGTATTTAGTGTCAGAGATAAATGGATAAATGGGAATAACACAAACCCTTATTTTTTCCTTTGTTTAAGGTATCCGAACACGTTCGGAGTACTTTTTAACAAAATAGCATACTAAAACATTATAAATGCTCTTTTAGGACTCAATACCAATAAATATTACTATATATTTAACTATCAAAATTTAAAATAAATTACCTGAATTTTACACAAATCACAATTATAAGTGAAATTTTAACAATATTTTTGAAAAACTTCAAAGCAGTTAGAGAAAAAAGTAATAAACATATATTAGTAAAAGTATTACTAATACAAATTAGATACATTTATCTAGAAAATGTACTAAAATTTTAATTTTTTTATTAAAATTTGAAAATTTTAGAGCTGATTGAGTAAACATTATAAGAAATGTTACACATTTTTTATGAGACTATTATTTAAATAACAAGCCATAACTCAAAAAGTATTCATACAATAAGAAATATTTTAGTACATTCTCTAGAAAACATAAATATCAGGTCTAAAAAGTTTTATAGAAATACATTTGTAATATTTTGAGTTACAGACTCGCAATGATAGATTTTGAGCAATTTAAATGCCCACTTCTAGTAGATCAAAAACCCACTTCCGGTTTTTCTAAATTTATAAAATTGATTATAACTTGGCCTCTAGGTAGTGTAGAAACAAAACAAAGTATGTTTCGTAAAGTCAAAAGATAGCTCTATTCAATAAAATAAAAGTGGCCGCGGTAGCCAAGTGGTCTAGGCATCGGATCGTGGTTAGCATGTCATGAGTTCGATCCCAGTACCACTGAAGACCCGCCGTGTAGGGGAGAGATGCACGTCAAATCTGTCGAGAGCTCAAACGTCCTCCCGTGGTGTGGTGTGGTAGTTAGGAGAGGGGGTGCCAGCTCAGGTGTCGTCCGCGTCACTTGACCATGGTTCAAAATTACGCGGACCGTCCCCAAAAGCCCTCGTGTAGCTGAACAGTGGGACGTTAATATTCACTCACTCACTCAATAAAATAAAAAACAAAAATATCTGTCTTGACTGAATTTGGTCGTTTTCAACATGTTCGGATACCCCTTAAATCTATTATTTTAAGAATTGATTTCCTACAGTTGTAAAATCATCATTTAACAATGGGGAAAATTTAATCAAGAGGATTGTGTTCTTCTCTTACATGTAAAGAAAAAATTTGTCTTTGCTCATGCCAGCTTTCACCAGTAATGTGATCTTAATTTTTAAAAATATACTAATAAAAAAAATCTCTCGTGAGGTTCTTATTGGACTAAAGTAAAACTCTTATAACAGTTCTTTATTTTTCTTTTTTTAACAATTGATTGATTTAATGCTTCAATTTATATATAATCAGGAATCAAAGAAATACCGCCGAATAATAGCCTCAAATTATTCGAAGCCAATTCGAGGGAGCCATTTTTGTCTCGAAATATTCGAACTCTTTCTTTTGTCTCGAATATTTGAACTCTTTATAACGTTGATATTTTCTGATAGCATTTGACAAAATAAATATCTAATATAATTTTAAAATAATTCACTTATAAACAATTTATGTAACATTTTTTGAATTTAAAACTCAATTAAAGTTAAAGTAACGTAAAATATTTAAGCATTTAAATTACACAATAAGTAATTATATTTTAGAACTATTGCAGTCATTTGCATAAACATTAATCATTTCTTGAAATCTAATTCAAAATAACTTCAGTCGTAAGCAATCCATTTTATATTTTTTATACGTACAAGTTTGTATGTAATTTCTCCATTCTATTTTTATCAGCCTTATTTAAATTTTCAGTGGAACGAAATAAAATGGCAAAGTATATTCTAACACAAAGATGATTAAGCTAATTTCTATAGTTTCTTTTTTCACCGAATGTTTATTTATAAATTAATTTATATTTAATTAATTATCAGCATTTTTTTGGTAACAAATGACATAACATAGTAGTGACGTAAATTTAAAAGTAACTAACCTGATTCTTGCAAATAATATTTTTTATCACACATATCACAAATATTCTAAGTAATACATACCGATATTTCTTATGTATTAATTCTCTCTCTTATCTACCATTTATTATTTATTTCCTTGAAATTCTAATAACATTGAGATATAAACACATTTTTCTCTGCCGTCTACTAAATAGTATTGTTATCTTCGTATTATAATTATAATTTGTTGGGAAAACAACTGTTCAACTCTTTGCCAACTAATGGCTGAACGAACCAAGTGAGTTAATAAACAAAAATGTAATAAAATTATAGAACATTATAATTTTAAAAATAATTAATTTTTAAGATAAGTTTCATAATTTTATATTTAGGCATTTGTAATTTACTATATTTTGTATTTTATGTAAACTAACTGTATTTATATTTATACTTGTAAATCTGGAAGCAATTCCTTTGTAACCTTCTTCTGTTTATCGGATTGGCAACAGTCCGTATTTTAGCATCAGACTAGTTGCAACGTTTCGATGTTAGCGCAGCTAAGCCTAAAAAGAATAAAAGTGTTCTTCGAATTCTTTAAAACAATTTTCTATAGTTTAACGTTATAGGACCAATCGTTCATAACAAACTTTTCTTAAGTTCATTTTTATACGTAATCTTATTATGCGTGAACAAAATTAATTATTTATCATTAATTGTTTAATTATTTATCATTTAGTTTTATTATTATCTTATATTCGTCAAGTTGAGTTAGCTTTATTTTTTTAAAAAAAAAGTTAAAAATTCAACCAAGATTCTGACCACTTTAACACTGAAATTATTTCAATGAAAATATTATTACCATTGAAAGATCCAATAAATTATCTCTTCCTCTTATCCATATTCTTAAATTTAATTAGTTTTCATACTTAGACATGTGCTACATTATAATCAAAGCTAAAGAGGTATTTCTTTACTGGCCACACCTTTTTAAGTTGATTCCTGGAATAAGACACTCATGATAAATTTACCATTGACTTAGCTTCCGTAACATAATTAGTTATATCTATGAGTAGAGGGTGTGTATTTTAATTTTTAACTGCTTATTAATTAGTCTCTTAAGTCAGGGGTGGTCAATTGTTTTGGCTCTAGGGCACATTGTGGAAGTGGAAGATTCTAGAGAGCCGCACCTATTTAAAATGGTTGCATTTATTAGTTAATTTTGCATCTCAAGCTATAAATTTGTACCCCCCCCCCTTTTCCACCCTGTGACCCGGCTAAAGAATTTGGAGGAACTGAAGGACGATTCGACATGATAATTTCTAATTATTTATTCAGCACTCTAAATAACTCAAAAACAATTCAATTAATCAGATTAAATAAGATATTTCCAATTAGCGAGCAGAGATAAAGTGACGAAAGTCGCGTTTTTGGAGAATACTTCAAATAATTGATCCACTTTTTATTCATCGATCTTCTACCTCAATATTTGCTTTAAACGGTAGATATGTGACTAATTATCACTTAAATCTCTTAATAATTTAAATATCAATAATGACTAATACCTGAATTGTAGATAGTCTTCTTATCTTATACTTCGTAATGCTTCAATCTCTTGGCAACTTCTATTAATAGCAAACTTTCCCCTATATAACTATCTATCTTTATAATTCTAACTTTCTATCTCTCTTCTTTCACATTGACTTACTAACGGTCTTCCATCTATCTCTACAACTTATATCTCGCTTTAACTAACTATTAGCAAGCAAACCTGAACTATATATAATAGACTTAATCTGCATATCACGGTTTCTTCTTCAGAAAAGGGTTGTTGATTTTCATAGACCAAAGATTTCCCAAGAGAGTTAATTGAAGGACGCGTATAGATCCGTCATAAATTTTACCATATAACAGTCAATAAATATAAGTTAAATAAAGTAGTGACAGTTTTATTCAACTTATTTTTTTTTGTGTGCTAATTTGATATCATTTACAACTTTAAGCACACTGAATTTTAGAATGAGTTTAGTGAGACAAATGTACCCTTTCACACTTTTCTGTAATTTTTTTTTAAAATCAGGAGTGAGATTGCTTGTGGAAATTCTCATCACAGCCTGCAAGTTTATGTCAGCCAAATTGCTTCTTGTTAGACATTTGGAAAAGATTCATGCAGAAGTTTATTTTAGGATCCGAATTCTTATGGTGTCCTTAAGTTTTTCCAATCCCGCGCCATGATCTCAAGTAAACAAACGGATTCGAACCCGACCTTTTTGCGAGTTTCGTGATTTGTGGTTGGCAACAACTGCAATTCAAATTTAACTATTTTTATACTTGGCTCGTGTAAGTATTAAGGAGACCGAAGTTGGTTGAGATATGATCGTGGGTTTCAGACGGAATGTGAGAAGTGGTTTAAGCTCTTCGACTGAAGACATGTTAGACATATGCAACTGGTTTGTTGCTTCGCTTTTTTAAGATGTTTCGATCAGTTCTATTAGATGTTAGACAGTAGAAGGAAAGGTTCGAATCGGTTGACAAAGGTCTGGTAATGTTGTTTTTCTGTGAACTATGTTTTTAACATTCAACTTATTATTTTGATTGCTCCAGTAACGAGAACATTAGCTTTATACTTATTTAAACAATAAAAGATATATTTAATGAAACTTCTTTCATATTTATGCCTCCTGGACAAAAAATTTTGCTGTCAAACTTTGCTAAAGTTTGGGTTAGTTTACCCTGAAGAATATAACACTTCTACCTTTATTCTTGTTGATCTTCATAAAGAAAAACATTGCTCACAAGCATATGTTGACTCAAATATAGAGAAAATTTTCTGTCTATTTTGATTTTTTTTTATTGTTGGGATAGGGACGTCTTAAGGCATGAGCCAACTGGGCCCAGGGCCTCACCTTCGGTGACCACCTCGTTTCGTTCTCGACTCTGTCTTTATGAGATCATGATCCGGATAATTTTCATGGACAAATATTATTCCTTGCATATCCTCCGAAAAAAACAGAGAATTTTAAACTGCATGTCAACTGACAAAAGTGATAATACTGTATTATTATTATGTTGTGTAGTTTCGCATGTCACCTGATCTCGACTGCATCAGATTCAGGCCCACGAGATTCACCATGGCAAGGAACTAGATGTACGCCTGTCGTTGGCCGTAGCCTTGAGCACCATTCAGGTAACAGTACAATTTAGCTCTGTTCCACCCCAATTTTGAGGAAGAACACATTGGGGGAGGGTCAGGGGCCTCCCATCTCTCTTCCCCATCCACCAACCTCCCGAGAGGGCTTGCGGCTCGACGGCTATTTAAAGTATCCCCATGCCGCAAATATTAATTTACTAACATCCAGGTCTTCAGCGGGATTCGAACCCAGGTCGCCTTACGGCACAGTAGTCAGCGTCACTAACCACTATACAGGATGGGCGTCGTATTATTATGTAATGACCTCTGTTCATGTCTAGGCATAGGCCTAATACCATATACAATCATTTAACTCATTTATTCGAAATGCGGCCCTCGGTCGAGTTAGTTTGTACCTAAGTTTTTGAGATTGTAAATTGCGCACATTTATTTGTTTCAAATAATGCATAATAGATAATGTTTACTTTTAAAGATCTCAGATAGGGCCTACTTTCGCATAGGTTCTCAGGGCCTCAAGAAAAAATCTAAAGATTTTTCTAGGCCCAGGGCTTCAAAGAGTCTTAAGGCGTCCCTGGTTGGGGAGGGCCGAAAAAACTCTTTGCGGGCAGCATATAGCCCGCAGGCCGGTATTTGCTCATCCCTATTTTAAGTAAACAGTTTTTTTTCAATGTCCTTATTGACATGAATTATTAATCAGGTTTCATATCTTAATGTTTATCATTTATAGAAGGTCGTTCACACTTTATGTAAACGATTTTGTAAATCATTTTCTAGTTTGCATTTCCAGATAAAACTTTAGAAACTTCTGAATAATTGTCCGTTAATGTTTTCTTTTGATTGGAATGTAAAATAAAATATTTATTTTAAAAATGACTCCTAAAATTGATAGATTGCTCGAAGGTTACGTAATTACGTTTTCCAAGGAGAAATATTCGTATCAACAAATTAAAAAGCGGTGTAAAAATCTCGGTTATTGCATTTCAATAAAAGGTATTTATAATATATTAAATTTGAAAGGAAAAAAAAACGTCTAGCAGAAAGAGTAAAAATGAAAACATGACACCCCTAAACTTCATCCTGAAACTATTCAAACGCAGGCAACTTTCAAGAAAGTGAAATCTTTGATCCTAAAAGAAAATCCGCCGACTGAAAGATTCATTGCATCGAAACTAGGAATGTCTCCCGGAACTTTAATTAAAATTATTCTTAAGGATTTAAAGTTAAAACAGATATTTAGACCTAAAGTTGGTCTCATTTTTCAAAACATATTACTAAAAAAAAGCATATTGTTGAAAATTATGTAAACAACAAATTAACCTAACTGCTGAAAAATGGAAATTTGTGGTAACACTCACTGAGGTATGTGCATATATAAGTGACTGTAGTAAAAGAAGAGGAATTTTCTATCGCTCAACAACTAACGGGAATAACTATTCGAAATAGCTTCGTCAGTAAAGCTCCTAAAGGGATTCATGATAGTTGCAGGATTTTCTAACAATGACAAATTAAAAATCAAAAAAGTCTCAAGTAAAGCCAAAATTAATTGTCTCTACTATCAGCAGAATAATTAGAACCAATTTTTGAAAAAAAATTCCATTTTTATATGGAAAGAACATTGATAAAGTTGAGCATCATTCAGATAAAACCTCTAGTCACACGTCTAATTCAACTGCCGCTTATTTAGAAAATAAAGAATCAGAAACACTAATAAAGTGTATCCCATTTGATGAAATACGTGCAAAATCACCCTACGCTTCCGCAATGGACTTCTGTGTGTTTTCGGTTTATAAAAACGAGCCTTATAAAAACGGCATCCAAGAACACTGAACGGACTTTGGAAAACGGTTCAAGAGGATTGGAGTAAAATTGGCATGAGAGTACTAAGAAAAAATGTACTTTCGTAGAAAATGTGAGCTAGAACTATAGTCAAGAATCATGTCTATCAGATAGAAGCAAATTTCTACAACAAATACGGCATTTATTGATAAAAAAATTAACTATCAAAATCATTTTCATAAAGAGTGAACGACCTTCTGTATTGAGAAGCGTATTAGATATAGATGATCAAAGGTCAAATGAGATCGCCACAAAAAATATACAAAAGTATAACATCTAAGAATTATGTATCAAATAGCACCAAAGATATAAAAGAAAACAGACCGCTACCTTAGTTTGATTACCAGTTCACCATAATTTGTAAACATTCGTTCAGAGACATATGTAAAAATAAAGATTAATCAGAGATATTTAAAAAAATCAGGGATCCAACTAAGGCTCCAGGGATTTTTTTTAACCCAAAGAGAGTTGTAGCATACTTGCTGCACATCAAATACTTTAAGTAAATATCAATTCCTCATGTTAAACTGTAGAAATTTGAATAACAAATCATTGTCCCGTCATTTGATCAAGGTTATAAATAATCAAGTACGCGCCGCCAATAGTCCCAATGCAGCTCCAGTAATATTAACTCAAAAAACTAACCAAACTTTGTATAAGTTTTTCTTTCTTTACTTTTTTTGACTAATGTTCTCTAAAACTGTACAAGGAAGTAAACTATGTATTTGAATCCATACCATGGAGTTGAGTTCCATTTGCTGATGACCTCTGTGTGTTAACCAGTTAGTTACAGTCTCTTGGGATGGGCATTGTACAGGTATTCTAATGTATTTTTAAATCCTGTCTCTCTTTTTTGACAGCAAAGATCTAATTCCGAAGACTTACTTGCTCTGAAACAAGAGTTTTATTAAAAACCAATCAAGCTGACAGCTAGCAATTAGCATTTTAAGTAAATGTCATTTTCTAAGACTGCCAAAACATTAAGTCATCAATCAACAAGTAAACATCAGTCAGCAGAAGTGGAATTTAAGGTCAGTTTTAAATAAGCAGAGATTTTGGCTTTTTTTTCCCACGAAAGCCAACTAGAATATGTTTCCATAAAAATATTTTTAAATCCTAGGAAGGCACTTTTTTTCTCTCTATTTTCGTAATTTGGAATAGTTTTATTAATTACACTCTCAGAATCTGGCAGGGGATAGAATTTGTTTGATTACTCCTCGTAGAACTCCTCAAAAATGTTAACCCTTTTAGAAGCATAAGGTTGTTAAGAGTAAATATTAGTATCTATAAGTTTATTTTTAAACTAACTAAATACATTTTTTTATGTCTAAAAATAAGTAAAAATATTAAAAAGAGTGCATGGCAATGTGTAGTGATTGTGGATCAATATGGCAGTTCAATTGGGATCAGTGTGTAGTTTTATCAGCTATTTATTTTTATTTGCTCAAATATGCAGTGAAAATCGCTTAACACGAAACTGAAGGGACTAAAATATTTTTTCATGTTAAAACATTTATAAAAAAAATTAAGTTTATTAGAGTTTATTTTATTTACATAGATACGTATATATTTATTAAAAATCAATGAAACAAAAACATTCACAAGAACTTAAAGAAATTTAAAACTAAATTTTCAAACTTTTTAAAAAAACAAAACATTAGGACGGATCTATACGCGACTCTACTTATTTCTTGGGGATACTTCTGGGAAAAAATAATTATTTCAACCAACTTTCGCCGAGTAAGGAAGCGTGATTTTCAAATGAAGGATATTATATAAATTCTGTATTCGCGAGTTTGAAGAGTTGGCAAATTAGCTGGGGAGTTAGTTTTGTTAGTTGAAGAGTGAAGGATCGTGGAATTATTAAGAGAATTTGGAGTTTATCTATGAAAAGGATTACTGAGAGTGAATCCATCGACAGTGATTAAATCCAGATAAGGATCTCCCGCAAGATTCAAGTGTAGGATCCGCTTCTTAAAAGTACAGGTATCGTGATCCTTGTTTAATTAGAAGTTAGCTTATTAGTGTGCGACGTAGTTTATATTGAGCGTGTTTAAGCTATCGTGGAATCAGTGGAGGGTCTGTATTACTGTCCCCGAGCTATTGAATCTCACCTCCGCGTTCTACTATCTGATCAGTTATCTTAATTAGATTGTTATTGTGTCTGATTGATATTTTGGTGTCAATAAATTAGAGTGAAACATGTGATTATTCAGTTTCTCCCACACACCTAGACGGGTCTGCGGGTAGACAAGGAGTTTCAGATGGAAGCAGGAACCGTCCGGCATTGCAACATTTATTGGGATTTTGGAAAATAATCTGATATTTTTTTGCTTTACTTTTTTTTAGCATGAAATTGTCAACAAATTGTTCGATATCGTCCATTTTGTGAATTATTTCACTATTGGAATGTGCGTCTAAGTCACTGCGCATACATTGCATGCCATTCCTTATTTCGGATGATGTGGAAACAGGAGCTACATTTTTGATTTCATTTTCATCGTCGGAACTTGCATCAATGATATTTTTTGAGCTTTGAACAAACTCCAAAATGTTTTTGACTGTCATGATTGAAGCTGTCACACATTATCATCTTCTACTCCAATGAATTCTTCAGATAATACAATAGAGCAGTCCAATCCGGCTGGTGTTTTCCATATTTTTTTCATTCCCCAAAAAGAAATCTTTTCATGTAAAGCGATTTTCGTTTCGCGTTAAGAGAAAAAGATGCATGAAAATACATTGTAGTTTGTCGGGACCGTTGTATTATTTCATGTTAATGGATGTTTCGTCATAAGCGTTTTCGCCCATTAAACGTATTTTACTGTATTTTATTATTGCACAAAATTATATTTACTCGATAACATAAAACATGTGAAACATAGTAATATATAGATTGAAATAGTGTCGTTTTTGTAGTTCATTCGTTATCTTTCAGCTCTCCAAATTTTAGGTTACATGACTGCCTCTGTGCTCATTTGTTTCGTTTTAATCTGACTGTCTCATTCTTTATGTGCTTTGTGTGATTCTGGACAAATTACGGACCCTTGTGACGGATCTATACGCGATTCTACTAATATCTTCTTTTCCCTTTAAATCAAAATATTTATTTCAACCAACCTTCATCGAGAAACCAAACGTGATTTATGTAAATGAGGAATATGATATAAATCCGGTTTTCGCGAGTCAAAGGAGAGTGACGTAAGAGGTTAAGTTAAGTGAAGTGAAGTAAAGTGAAGGAAAGGAGGAGAGCAAGTGATCTGTTGAGTTGTTGGCAAGCTGAAGTGGATACGTTTGATGTGTGCAAGTAGAAGTGGTTAGTGAAGATTGAAAAGCAGTGGAATTAAAGATTACAGAGCGTGGAGCCATCGTGATTTGATCAAGCCAAAGAAAGTGCCTGATGTTTCCCGTGAAGGATCCGAAGCATTAAGGATTCAGGTATTGTACTCTTGGTTAAGTAAAAGCTGAGTATTAGTGTGCGACGTAGTTGTAAATGAGTGTATTTAAGCTGTCTTAGATTCAGTTGAGGGTCTGTAATATTATACTCGTATTAGAATATCTCACCTCTGCACTCTACCATTGTTTATATACCTTAATTAGAATTGTGTTGTGTCTGTTTCATAATCTTTCATAAGAATTAATAAATCAAATTAGATTGGATTATAATGTCTGTGGGTTATTTAGTTCCTCTTACACATCTAGCCGGGTTTACAGATAGATAAGAGGGTTCGGATGTAAGGGGTAACCAGAGGTTACCACACCCTGCTCATTTGAAAGTGTGCTCTGCCTTTAAGAGTTTGGACTGTGTTGTAAAGAAGTATTGGAGAGCTCGTTGCCTACTGACCTGATGGTTAATGGACAGGCATTTGATAAATAATAAATAAATAAACCTTCAGCTACATAATGAAAACTATATGAAAACCAAAATAATAATAATAATAATATCGTTTCTTCCAGGAACGTTTTAAGGCATGGTTCAACTATGCCCCTTAACTACGACCTTGGTCCCTACGGCCTAGAGGAGGACCTCGGCTTGGCTTCAATAAGATCATGATCCAATTAATTTTATCCTCAAATGTTATTCCCTGACATATTATCCTAAAAATATGCAAATTGTATGCCAACTGGCCAGGGATGTCTTAAGAATTCTTGAAGCCCTGGCCCTTATGCAAAAGTAGGCCCCGCCTATGATCTATAAAAGTAGATAGTGCTCAACAATCGTTGCCAAATACTCGTGAGTATGACTTACAATCGCACAACTGGCTCGACCGACTGCCGCCGTTAGACTGAATGAGTAATGATGGTATATGGTGGTAGGCCAAGGCCTATACATGAACGACGGTCATCTTATGTAGCCAGTTGACATATCGTCTAAAATTACGTTTTTCGAAGAATACAACCGGAAGGAACATTTGACCGTAGAAATTATTCGAATCATGATCTTATTAAGGTTGAGTCGAGAACGAGACGAGGCTCCCATTGTGGCCGAGGCCATGGTCCGGGCCCAGTTGGCCCATACCAAGACTTCTCTGCAACTGGCAACAGTAGCAAAGCAGCCTTATTATGTCATGCCCATCGTTCGTGTATTAACTTAGGCCTATCATACACCATCATAACTCATCTAATCGAAAGGCGTCAGTTGGCCGAGTTGGTTTGTACTTAAGTTTGTGAGATTGTGAGTCATGCACATTGATTTGTTACCGCTTACCGTTTGTCCGAGTATTTCATAACGTATGCTATAAACTGACTACTTAAAAGGGTAGCACATGATGCCTAGTTTTTCGTAGGGGTCCAGGGCCTTAAGACATCTTGAGGCCCTGGACCTCTACGCAAAAGTAGGCCCTGGGATCCTACATGAATTTAAGCCCCCCCCCTATGACCATTAAAAGTAGACAGTATACGTTGTCAAATACTCGTACAAACAATAACCCGAAACAAATAAATGGGCATGTCTTACAATCGCACAAACAGGCTCGACCAACTGCCGCCTTTTGATTGGATGAGTTATGATGGTGTGCGGAGGTAGGCCTAGGCCTATATATGGACGAAAGTAATCACATGTAGCTTAGTTGACATATTGTCTGAAATTCCCAATTTTTCCGAAAATACAACCGGATAAAAAACATTTGACTGTTGAAATTATTCGAATCATTATCTTTGAAGCCTGAGTCGAGAACGAGACGAGATCCCCATTGTGGCTGAAGCCCTGGGCCCGGACTCAGTTGGCCCAAGCCTTAAGACATCCCAGAAAGACATCACTGCCTATCGTTGCTTAATATATACCCTATGTCATACGGGAATCTGTATATAACACGGTTTTTCTTTAATATGGGTCAAGAGAACGGAGTAAGCCCTCATACAATACTTCATCCTAACGTCATTCCACTCCTAACTACTTATAGTTTGATAATTAAATAAATCCCTATTCAATTCTTAAAGATTTTAAGAACAAAAAACGTAATTAAGTCACAAAATATCTGATAATAAACTTTGATGAAAATTACTTTAATACAATAATATTTTTTCTAACTTTATAAAGTATAATACTGCTTCTTTTCTGATTTTTGGAATCTAACTCCCGTTTTTGAGCTTTTTCGTTTCATGTAACATTGATTTATATAAGTCACTAGTACCAGAAAACTTAAATTTATGCAAAAAAATAAGTGGTTCAATTAAAAGAAGGAAAATAAAGTTACTTTCATTTTGCTTTTCTTTTTTGAAAACGTATTGGTTAAAATTAGTGTATGGATTAGAATAAAATTATATTTGTTCCTCGTTGAAATTAAAATTTTTCTCAAACTATTTATATTTTTCATTTACTGGACTTAATTTCGTATTTACTTTAAGGGTTCTGGAGTTATAAAGAAGGTATCGATGAAAAATAAACATATGGAAACCTTCCGCTTTATCAATTTCACTTATTTTCAATTACATTTCCACGTAATTCTTTCGGGTACACAATTCATCATAATTTTATAAAATAAATAGCCTAAACTGTAAAGGATAATTTTGAAATCTACATAATTAGTATTACAATTATTACCTTAAGAAGATAGACAGATGATCACTTTAAACAGAGAAAGCATTTCATTAAAAAAATTTTACAGGTTAATTATTTTATTCATGTGCCCTGTCAGACTCTAATTAAATGCATTGTTTTTTTGACATGAACTCTTTGCATTGTTTCGGTATTGGGCTCTCTGAAAAATAATTAAAAATTAGTATTGATAACAACATATGAAATGAAATGTAATCACTTTCCCTCATACGTACTCATTCAACTGTTCCATGCTAGTTTATTGCTCGTTAACGTAGCATAACTAGCTAAAGAAAAGCTGTAACCAGCTTCTGGTTATGCAAACTAAAAATAAATCTCATACATACTCTTTTTATAAAGAATTAATGAAATATCTGTATGCTCGGTAATTTTTTTCTTTAACATTGTCAAAGTATTTCAATGTCTTAACAAAAACACTCAGAGAGGTTGTATGTCATAAATTATGTTCTTCAAAAGAATTTGAGGTATCCGACTACCCTAAAACTGTGAATTTTGCCAAATATTGACAAATTTTTTTTATGATTTTATTTTATGGGCCATCTTATTAGCTTTATAAAAATACCAAGTTTATCGTTTTCCGATTACTAGAACAAAAATTACAAGTGTTTTAGTAAAAGCAGATGCCATTACTTTAAGCAAGATGTCATACTTTAAAACGCATTTTACTAGAAATGTGATTTTTTAATAATAATCAGACGGGGTCAGCGATTGCTCAAAAGGGTTTTAAACATAATTAACTGAAATTTTTTCTGTAATTTCTGTATAACAGTAGAATTTTGTTTTAACCTTCAGATTTATCAATCACTGTTTTATTACAAAATTTACAGTCCCTTATGGGAATATAATCCCTGTCTTTTTAAGCATTTTCATATAGTAACCGAGATAAAGTGCTCTAGTTTTTGTAAAAAAAGAAAATATCTGTTATCCTGAAGGTCATTTCAAAATTGAATAATATATCAGCACATTAGATTGAAAAAATTGAAAATTTGTTCATAAACCTTTGGTGCAGAATGGACCGCGTTTATGCTATTTTTTGTTAATTTTTACCTATTTTTTCCCCATTTTTTAGTAATAATAATTTCTTTTTCTCTTCTTAATTTTAGCACATTTTTCTTAAAATGCACTAAACAAATCTAAAAATAACAAAAAAAATCCCCATATCTCCCTTTTTTTTAAAAAAAAAGTTGTCGCAACCAGTCGGATACCTTGAGCTTTTTCGAAAAAGAGAGGTAAAGAAATAAAGAAACGTAAGATTTACGAAATGAATGAATTTATTTCTTCTTAACACTCTTACTAAATAAAGTTATGAGAAAACTAAAGTAAGATACATACTTAAGAATCAAAATTCTAACAAAAGCAATAGCAAAATTAGAATTCTCTTATACAGTATATCTTGTAAGATAATGTGTACTTATGTCTGAGATAAGTTTATCCAGGTTCTTAACTTCTTTTTTTGAAGTTTCTTTATAGAAATTCTAAGAGTTTACAAGTAAATCCTCAGAATTTAGTTATTATCACACTTGGCGAGGTATTTCTTCAAAGAAATTCTACAGAACAGTTTATAAGTGAACATTAATTTAATTCGTTTATTACTGTGACGTCACGACACACAAATGATATTAAGAATTGGATAACTCTGTTTTCTAGTTTTCTCATTGAGGTAAGAGTTTCCATTTAAAATCTTATTTCTAACACAACGATAATTTAATGAATTAATTACTTCAAATTTTAGAACTCTTGACGTGATATAAAAATTTCAAACGAAAAAATTTAGATTTTCTCCGGTATATTGATTTTAAGTTTGTTACATAACATTCGGTTTACATAAAAAAATTACGGTCATTTCAAGTATTCGCGATAGCCAAGGGAACAAGGTCACGAACTCTATCGATCTGAAAGTCCACTGAAACCCTTCCATGCAAAGGAACCGTTGTACCTTAAATCTATCGAGGCTCAAAGTCCTCACGTTGGAGCGGTGTGAAAGTTTGAAAAAACACGTGCTATCTCAGATATCAGATTCGTCATTTGATCGTGGTTCAAAATTGCAAAGTCCTTCACCAATAGCTTTCGTGTAGCTTCATAGTACGACGTTAATAAAAAATCAATCGACGTTGCCATTCCAAAACCCACAACTTTCCGTTATATTGAGTCAGTGACCTATCTACACTAATACAGTTAGAAAGGAAGGAGGAGTATTTTTTCTCAAAAAGCCTTTGCAAGAAATTTATATTTTATGTTCAATAATTAATAGCTACTACAACCTCATCATAGAACTAACTTTATTAATGTCCACGTAAACATCTATTTTGGCATGTTGGTGCCATAGCTTGGTGATCTGTTAATTTTAAAATAACTTTGATAAATTGTAAACGAGTAATGGCAATGCATAATGTTGCCACAGCAATGTTTTGTCTCAACTCCAATGCTTGTTGTAAAAAGATACCAGTTCGATCGAAAGATTTCATGCCTGAAGTCGCATCAATGTGTGTGTGTGTGTGTGAATGAATTGATTTAAAACTAAAACATTTGGATTTTCTAAAATAATTTCGCGATACACAGACCATTAAAATAATACTAAACAAACTTCTTAAAAAGTTTTTATCGTAATGGATACCATCCCCCCCCCCATAAATAGCAATAGTTTTTTAGATTTTTCTAGTGCAATAGATTTTTCTAGACTAAATGATGCTTGAAAAACGTCCGCATCAACATGATTTTGAAGGAAAAAGTTGCGTAGCTTGTTTAGTACACACACACACACATTCTAGCTTCTGTCAGAGTTATCAGAGTCAACTCTGTTGGTCATCAAAGGGGCTACGTTACAAAAGAGACAATCAGACAATACAACACAAAACATGCAAGCTCCAACCTGTTTGCTACAGGACTCTCTATGATATTGAGTGTTTGAATTGTCGAGAGTTTTATTAGATCACTTCAAATTTTCAAGCATTGTATTCTGTCCGGCCATAGATTTTACTTCGAAATATTGAGTATACCAAAACGTATTGTTTTAGTTCGAAATATCAAAAGTTTTTCTAGAGGCTGAGCATATACTTAGAATTAGCGAGGGGTTAGTATTATCGAAGGTTTTGAATTAGAGAGTCCACTGTAATTCTATTTCTATCTCAACCGCAATTAACGTACTCGGTCTACTCTCCCAAAAATTCAGGAAACCATTTCATGTCTGGCCTAAATAGTTTTCCACCTCTGTCTTCTCCTTGACATATTCT
>BMAO01033815.1:285725-337177 GCA_019973975.1 Trichonephila clavata | reverse complement strand
CTGGATCTTAAGTCGGTCTGTAGCTCTTTGGTAGCTTTTCCAATATTTGTTTATACGTCTTGAGCGTTCTAGATCTTTGGACACTTATTTCCTCTCAAAAGATCAAAATACTTAATACGGTTTCTAGTAATTGGGTGCCACGATTTAATATTGTTAATTAAATAATGCAACATTAACAGAAAATGATGTATGTCTAATAAAATGATCATATTTTCTGTTATCTGAGATCCCCTACTTACATTAATTCCTAGTTCTTTCTTCAATTTTCCTTTTGTTTAATGTTATAATTTGGTATTTCTACTTAAATGAGTGTGCATTTTTTTACATTTTTTGTCGTGCAAAATTTCATTAAACGCGCTGGGTTTCAATAGCTGAATAGAAAAAAAAACAGTGTATAATTATCGTACTCGAGCAATGCAAGATTAAATTAAGTAAAATACCTAACGATAAAGTGGATATTAGAAATGTTTAAGATATTGTTGTCGTCATATTTTTACAGCAAAGCATTTGATTTAAAAAATTACCTAAGAAATATACTATAAAAAAGCCTCTTAAATTCCCCTCTCATTGAACCATAAGACGAGATTTTACTAACTTTTTGACTTAATTAAACTGTACAAAGCTCATGGAAACAGTGAGGCAAAATTTTATATTGTAATAAAGTAAACCAAGTATGTTTCAAGTGTGATTTGGAAAGGTTTTTAAAAATATCTCCAAAAATTAGGGTACAATCGTTTTTTGCATCTAATTTTCAACTGAATGAATGTAGAAACAACAAACTTGGAGGAATGTGCATTAAACGGTTATTTATTTAATGCGTCATAGACATTTTTGTAAGTTTAATGCAAAAATGAATTGCAACAGGAACAAAACAAAAAAAAAACACTCTTTGGTGGAAAAGTCTATTCAAGAAAAACAGTACATCACATTTTTATGTGGTAAATTATAATACAAAAAATTTGCAAAAAAGAGTTTGAATTTGTTTCAACGCACTTTGAGTGCATTGGTGGTATCGACTTTGCGTGTTGTCATTAATTTGTCAGACAACGAAATGGAAAGCGAAGACTCGATGCGGAGTAAACCTTGTTCCAGATCTCATCCCGTTATATCACATAAATCAAAGTTTCTGAATAGAACATATGTAGGTCAATGTGACCACCAAGGGAGATCCCCACTCAAACTACAATTCCGCCACCTCGATAACTGTGTCTTTCAACAGTGTTATAGATTGATAGTATCTGGAGCTTTTTTGTCTTCAGACCTGAAGATGCCTTGATCGCTCTCCAGTGTGAAGCTGGACTCGTCTGTGAATAATATAAACGCTTATTGCTTTCTGCTCCAGGAAACACATTATCTTGCCCACAATAAGCGGGTCTTTCTCTGTCGTCCGTCCGGACACAGGATCGTCATAACAATATTGATCTCACAGTCGCACCCCACTTAGAGACACATTGAGTGCGTAACAGCATCAGCCTGGGACAACCCCATTTCCTTCCATCCTATTCCTCTTCACCTAAGCGAATCGGGCAAATCCGGCTATGTAGAAGGCCTGATTCCCGTCAATACTCTCGTGGCTTAACGTCCACTGTAGGTTGGAAGTTAGGAAAAAAGGTATGAGGCCAAATAATTATGAACAAGAAATAAAACAAAGTAAATTGAGGAGAATATGCAAACATGAGTGATAAAAGACAATAAAAGGAAATGTTCTCTCATTTTGAGTAATGGCTCTTATTTGTTTCCACAAAAGTATTTCATTTAACATGCATTTCAATTCACTATCAAATGTCCATTCACATGATGTATCGCTCACTTATAAACTGATTGGTAAGAATATAAAAATGTAAAAATAATTATAAATTGAGACGTGTGCACACATGGCAAAGATATGGAATTTTACACAAAGTTTTGAAGAATCAAACGCAATTTCCGTATAAAATACTGTTTTAATTCCATTTCCTAATGATACATTTACATAATTCAAGTGTTTGAATGGATCATTAAATCGAAATCTCTGAGCTCAAATCTATGGTAATGACATCATACCAATCACTTCCTACGATACATTTCAACTCGCCCTTCAAATCCAATCAATGAAGTAAGTCTATTCCAAATCCTGCACCATTATCTGCAGAGTATAGTTTTCAAAGCAATATCTTTTAACTATTTATGAATAATATGGATATATTCCTACCATTTGTTAAACTTAAATTCTGATTTATTAATAAAATTAAAACTGAAAGTGTATTTCAATAATTGGTCAGAATAATTTTATTGAGATTTTGGTTTGTTTAAGCAAGGCGTGATTGCGATATAGTAGATGCTATTATTTTAATGTGGTATAAACAACTTTATTAACTTAAAAAATTAACGATGATGGTGCAGAGCGACTAGTTGAAACAACCTAATGATATATGTATTAAAGTATTGGAAAAGGATGGGGCATCGGATTTCATCCTTCTGAAAAAGAACATTATGTTGATGTATTTCTAGGATCGATAGTAGAATGTTTTACATTAAGCAATAAATATATTTGTCATTTTTTATCCACTCTAATTTTGCGCAATTACCTTGCTTTATAATAATGATGTATGCATAGATTTGTTTTATTCAAACATTGTTGAAAATTTTTTTGAGGAGATTGAATAATTATGGAACGAAAGCAATTGGCTACATTGCCACATATTAAATACAATTTTATTAATTCTATGCTAAAATCTGATTTGTTGAATTAGTTTGATTTCATCTATTTGTAACGAATTTATTATTTTTGGATTTTATTTTATTTATTATTTTTTGGATTATTGATTATTTACCAATAGCCCTTGTGTAACTTTTAAATGCTACATTAACCAATCAATTATTCAATGATCTGAAAAATTCTAAAACAGTTTTGTAAAATAGTAAAGCATTAAAAGACTAAAGAAAGAAGAATGCTGAAATTTTCCGTATGTTAACGAAAAGAACAATTCATTATCTGGTGGAGTGAGTGAATATTAACGTCGCACTGATTAGCTACATGAGGGCTTTTGGCGACGGTCCGCGTAATTTTGAACCATGGTCAAGTGACGCGGACGACACCTGAGCTGGCACCCCCCTCCTAACTACCACACCACACCAACAGGAGGACGTTTGAGCTCTCGACAGATTGAACGTGCATCGCTACCCTACACGGCGGATCTTCAGTGGTACTAGGATCGAACCCATGACATGCTAGCCATGATCCGATGCCTAGTCCACTCGACCACCGCGGCCATTATGTAGTGGAAACCTACTATACATGTATAAAAATTCATTTGATATATAAGTCAAATATTTTGGGAATAAATTATTCAACTTTATAAAATTTATATCAGTCTATTCTTTGGAATGGAATTCATAATTCTATTATTTAAAACGGTTTCAATTGATTGAAAAATAAGAACGTTGCATGCCACTTTAATTTGGAAAGGTCTACCATATCTTGTAAATAATCTCCGAATAATAATACAGCAAACTATATCTTGAATAGAAGGTAAATATTAAACTTTGATACTTATGGCCTTTTTCAAAAAGCTACACGTTGTACTTTGTATAAGTTCTATATATGTGTTTCCATTTGCTATTAAGATAAAAAAGGAAATAAGATGAGATGAGAAGGAAAATAGAAAAGGAATGAATTATACTGTACTTCAAACACAGAATACATTTTATTTTGCTGAGTTTTATGTTTACATTTAAATTTTAGGGGTGGGAAGAATACTTCTCAAGGAACTTTGCATTGTCATAAAGAAAATTGAACTTAATGGTGAGTATTTGCCATGAAAAGAGGAGAAGCATGCTGCAATGCACAAAGGAACAATGCCTTCTGCACACATGTAGTGGGACCTCTTTTCTTGTCCCTTTCTGCTACATTTTCCACATCGTCTATAGTTGGAAACCATCTTTGGCGTATGATTTTCCTTTATGGCTAAGCGCAAATCATCCTTCTTTGCTTGAAAGATAGCAGGACGTACTTTCCTTTTTTTTTTTTTTTTTTTTTAGGAATATCTGTCTATTAGCTGACGAGCTAACGCTATAAGGAATGTTAGCTGGTATTTGTTACTTTTGTTCACGTACAACGGGATGGAACTATTTGTGATAGCAAGGTTGGTAGAAAAATAAAAGATTAGTATGGGGATTAGTCATTCAATAGCTATAATCTTTAGATATAAAATATACGTGTCATAGTGTTTGTCCGCAATGGACTCCGAAACTACTCAACCGATCATAATATAATTTTGTGTACTGTGTGTCATTTCGTTCAACTTAGAACATAGGATGGTTTTTATTTCAATTAATCACGCCATAATTTTTTTATTGCCGGAAATGTGAAGAATCCGAAAAATCGTTGCCAGATTCCCGTAAGGGAATAATCGCAAAATGTGGCATTGCTCATGCGTCTGTGGAAGCAGATATTACAAACCAAAATGCACGAAAATTAGATGCCCGGCGTATTTCGGGGTGTGGAATCCGATTTTAGAATCAGTTTCCAAAAATAACCATAATTGTGCCGGATAAAGTGTTTCGACCGTATCTTAGACACACCATAACAGGGGCTTGCATTAAAAGCCTTAAATCGTGAAAACTTGGACCCTGGCGTACTTCAAAATGGATAATCCGAATCTGATATCCAGTCTGAGAAATAACTGTAACTTTGCCGGATAATTCAAGACGACCATTTACTACACAAACCTTGGCAGGAGCTTACCCTTAAAGTCTTGGTGTGGGAAAAATGCGTTTCTGTTGTAATTCGGGATGGTGAACGAGAGTTTGAAATTGAATTTTAGAAATTCCTGTAACTTTGCCAGATAATGCCGGACGTCCCTAATGCCCCTTCCAGGGACTGAACTTGCCAGCTCAGGGGAACAAAAGTAATTTCCAGTTGCATCTAGGGACGGGAAACGATAATTTGAAATTATATTTCAGAAACTCCACTAAACTTGCCGGATACTGTCTTAATTAGGAGAAAAGGCAAATGATTCGAGTTCCGCGTCCGGATTTTCATTATCTCTAGCGACTAAACTTGCTCAAGCTGGAGCATCAAAAGTCAGCTCCGTGTGCATTTCGGAGTGTGAGAACAGAATCTGAAATTGAATTTTTGGAGTTTCGATAACTTTGCCGGATAATGCCAGTCGACCGTATTTTAGACACACCGTAGCAGGGACTTGCCTTAAAAGCCTTGGATCATGAAAACTTTGTCATTGTGCATTTCAAAACGGATAATCTGAATCTGATATTCAATCTGAGAAATAACAGTAACTTAGCAGGATAATTCAGGATGGCCGTCTTTTACGCAAACCGGGGCAGGAGCGCACCTTAAAGTCTTGGCGTGGTAAAAGTGTATTCTTGGTGTAATTTGAGGTGGTTTAAGCGAGTCTGAAATCAAAATATAGAAATTCCTGTATTTTTGACAGATAATTCCAGGGGATCGGAATATTCTCGAACAGCAGTACTAGCCTATCTTGCCGACGTAAAGTGAGTGAGTGAGTGAATATTAACGTCATACTTTTCAGCTACACGAGGGCTTTTGGCGACTGACCGTGTAATTTTGAACCATGGTAAAGTGACTCGGACGACACCTGAACTGGCACGCTCTCTCCTAACTACCACACCACACCAAAAAGAGGACGTTTGAGCTCTCGACAGATTTGACATGAATCGCTACCCTACACGGTGGGTTTTCAGTGGTACTGGGCTCGAATTCATGACACGCTAGCAATGATTCGATGCCTTGACCACTTGGCTACCGTGGCCACTGCAGACATAGAGACGAAAAAGTGGATCTTAATTGAATTTCGGAACTGGCGATCCGAATATATATATTCTCAATCCAATTCCATATGATCTCATATCTACGTCAAATAATGCCAGACGAAAGTATTTTGCATGAACTGTGGAAAAAGCTTGATTTAATTCTTGAGGAGAGAGAAATGTTTTCCTGGATGGGAAACAATAATAATATCAAATCGGATTTTAGAATCTCCCGTAACTGTGCCGGATAATGCCGACCGATCGTAATGTCCCCCTTCAGAGACTGAACATACAGGAGCAAGGGCGTCGAAAGTGGGCATCAAGTAATTCTGGGTGGGAACGAGAACCTGGATACGAATTTCAAAAGCTTCGGTAAATTTTCTGGATATTGCTGGAATGAGGTCAAATGACTTTGTGTTCGAGTTCCACCTCCAGATTTTCATTCCCTGTTGCAACTAAAATTTCAGGTGCAGTCGAGCGAAAATATGATTGCAATAGGGAATTGCACCTTCGTGCATTGTTGTCACTGTGTTAGATGGCGGAAAAACTGCACATTCCACATCAGCTGCCATTGAACATTCTTAAAATACAAGATGAAATGTGTAACATTGAAAAAAAGGGTGGATTGGCTACAGTATTGCAAATGAATTGTCATGATCAGGGATAATTGTACCATGAACATTCACTCAAAGCACTACATAGAGCTTATCAAGATTTAAATGGCAACGAGAGAATATTCGATGTTGTTGCTGTATTAGTGTCTGATGATTTCCGACAGGTATTAACAGCCATTAAACGCTCTACTTTTGCTCGCGAGATTAACGCCTGTTTAAAACAACCGTTTTGATAGCGAAACGTGGAAACACTTCCACTGACCATAAACACTCGAGTACATTTGCAAAATGATCAATCTGAGCAAATATTTCCTAACCAAATACTGAATTTCGTAAACGGTGAAGTAGACTTCATACCAATACATAATGCATGAAATACCCAGACGATTTATGTAATGTTTTTTAGGCAAAAAGGAACTGATTGAGAGTGTCTTTCCGGATATACTGTATAATTATCTTGATAATTATTGCTTCTGTAAACCTGTTACTTAATCAGAAAAAATGTGGATATTGTGATGAAATAAACTTTCAGACACAAGTGTGTTGCCAGTTGATCCAACGTTTTTTAAGCCAATCGACACTATTGTTGATAAAAACAAAACCGTAAATTTTTCAACCAAGTTTTTGAATTCTCTAGATATATCAGGAATGTTACCACATAATCTTCGGTTGGTTCCCTGGTTTTTATCTGCGTAACTTAAATTCACCCAGATAATGCAACGGTGCACGTTTGATCATCAAAAAATTATACCGGGAACTTCTTGAAGCAAACATTTTGACTGCAAAGTTTGAACGAAAATTCGGTTCTGCTACTACGGAATTTGTTGCCATGCGTACTCCACTGATACCACCAGAATCTCTAATACCATTCAAAATTCTTCAATTCCGATTCGTTTGGCTTTCGCGATGACCATAAATTAATCTGGAATCCGAACATTATTCATTTGATACTTGGACTTAGAAAATCCATGTTTCTCGAATTGGCAACTAGATGTTACATGCTCACGTGTGCGGAAACCGTTGAATCTATTTGAGTTAGCAAAATACGGGTTACCGAAAAATATTGTGCACCGATTAGCGATTAGTTGTACAAAATTATTATTTGTTATACCTTAAAATGTTAAAATAATTTTAAAAATTGCAAAGAATCCACGTTATTTACCACATTTATAAAATTAATCCTTCATATGTTGTTACTTAACGACTTCGTTAGTAATTCATGCATTATACTACACTCAAGTAGGAGATGAATGAAATGCAAAATTAAATTAATTTGTTGTTTTATACTTTATTTCAACCCTCCAAAATTATAAACGAAGATTAATTGGACTGCATTGAATAGCTTAGAATAATATTGAACTAACGTATTAAAACAAAGCCACAGCAACGCGTGGCCGGGTCAGCTAGTAGCAATATATATATTTTTCAATATATTATAATGGATTTTGAGCTTCCCACACATGTATTTTGTAAGATCATGTATATAGGATGTAATCTTCGCAAGAACCATGAAAAGGTTAGCATAAAAACTGCTACAAGATGAATTGAATTTTGTGAATTCGCTCTCCCATAGAAATCAATATATTTCACTATTCTAGTTATTTCTGCTTGAATCGATCCATTTTTGTTTCATTATAAAATGTATTCGGTATTTCATCTTCTGTATTCTAATCCTAAGCAGAATTTTTTACTTTGTCAGTACAAAGGGGGGGGATAGCATATTCATGAAACATTTCTAGTTTCTGGTAGACTTGTACGGACGAAACGGCTTTTCAACCCGTATTCTGATGTATTTAGTCCCATGATAAGGAGTTCCACTTCTTGTGATGATAGCAATGGCAGAAAAAGTGCCTATTGAATAATAGAAATAACAGGAGGGGGATCATTGCAGCGTAGACCAGGCTCTGGTTACTCTAGAAATATTTGGAGTGTCATCTATTGCCTGGGGGCTATACTTGTAATGCCAGGAAAAAGTTAAAGTTCATGTTACGTGATTACAATCACTGACTAAACAGTAAATATACATATTGATACATATTATTTAATGTCCCATCTGAGAGTAACTTAAATGTGTATGAATGGTTCAGTATAGGGTAGGGAGAACACCAGTAATTCGAATTTTGCAGCAGAAATTTAAATCTAAAATCATCTAAAGAAAATCAAATCTTTTCTTCCATTTTGTCAAAATTTAGCTCATTTGTGGCAGTTTTAAATTTTGAAATTATGTTGTTTTTTTTAAATTTTCTCCTATATATATATATATAATCCCCTTATTAAAGAACATCTTTTCTCAATATGTAGATTCTGATTAATAATCATTTTCTGTTCTCTATATAACCACAATCTACCCTGTTATATTGAATAATTAAACATTATTTATACACAGATTGATGGGTTAAAAAACAAACGTAATACTGTATTATAATTTTTCATTATTTTCTTCAAAACCAGTCGATTACTTTATTAGCTTTGATATTTATACTAGGCATCGTGGGCTCTTCTTATATTTCTAATGTATGTAGTTTTGGCTGGAAGACATTCAGGAAAGCATGTTAATTGCAAGTATGGATTTATTCCCGATGACTCTCTCGTTGACACATGACGGAAGAAACTTAAAACATTAACACATAAAAGAAGCAAAGGTGGAAGCTAGGATTATGAAGCGTTCTACTTTTTTCCTAAAACTTTAAATTATGTACTTATATTACGAAAGGCAAGTAAAAAGTATTAGGTATCACACATTGTGTCTTTAAGCAAGGTTGGGCATTAAGTCGATTGCGATCGACTGATGGACCGCCAAGACATTTTGGGGTGGCCGCCTTTACCAAGATTAAAAAACGCATAAAAACGAAACATATTTGTGGAACACCGACGCCAGCTAGAGAATCTTCTTTTTACAAAAATGATTCGATAAATGTGTAGACGACAAATATACCTTTATTGGAAGCGCACGATGGTGCTTATCACGTTCTCAGACACTGTAGGGAAAAAGACTATTACTACAATGCAAGCAATAAAAGTAAATTTTTCCCCAAAAGCCGACTAAAAGGAAGAATAAATGTTGATGATAGCTCTAACCACGATAATACGGGATTGGCTTTTGAAACATCATTCTACACAAAGCTCTTTCACGGGAATGAGTTTTTGTGTTGATGCCATGCTCCACGATGGTGTCCCGTTGGTGTGGTGTGTTAGTTAGGAGAGGAGGGTGTCAGCTCATGTATCGCCCTCGTCACTTGATCATGGTTCAAAATGACGAGGTCCATCGTATAAGGCCTTGTGTAGCTGAACAGTGTGCCGTTAATATGCAATCACTCACGCCACGATGGTGTAAGACTTGACAGCGAACCAATTAAACACATACTTTGGTTTCAGATTAATCGGTTCACGTATTTTCTCTTCTCGCTGCATTGTACAAGTCCAGGTTTGGCGGTCTAACAGTGGCTCATAGTTAATTATGCATACAACTTGACAATTTTGTTTTTCTGTAGTAAACATAGTAATATGACATTTTTTAAAACGGGTATAGCGTCAAAAACAAGTGTTAAAGAAAAGAAACTATACAATATTATTACAAATGGCACAGGGTACATCGCAACATCTTAAAAACAATAGGAGTAGCCCCTGCCGTGCAAAAATCCACCCACGCTTGCTTTATGGTTTCATTAGAGAAATGAATCAAATAAAAACCTTCTTAAGAAAATTGAATTATAGATCCATTACATATTCCTAAAATTATGCGCACTCAAGCATACTAGATCATGCTAACATTAAATATATTTTTTTAAATTTCAATTTTTTTCAGATACAAGCCTATATTAGTTACATCCCATCCGTCATTCCATTTCAATTCACAACTCTCCCGCACTATTCAGTTCATACCTTTATATCAACCTAGATGCATTGTTGTCGAGGTGAAATTTACTTCTGTATGTTTTACGAATGGGTGGTGTAGTTGGTTTGTCGCTGGCCTTTGGTACCCAAGGCTGCGGGTTCGACCCCGGCCTAAGTGTGTATATTTTCATCATGCAGGAAATCGACCGCGACCGTGTCGTATCATAATGCGGCATGTAAAAGCCCCTTGAGGTGCTCGTTTGGCTTGGGTGCTCTCTGCAAAATTCAATTTCGCATCGTCAAAACTCAGGTGCCTCCATCGGGGGAGGAAACTGGGCGTCAAAATTTCTTGCGGCAATCGGTGTCACTTATATGGTGCCACACTAAAAAGTGATACCAGCTCCTGAGAAACGAACTAGGTCTGCAAAGGTAAAAAAATACCAATACACAGCCCCATTAGAGAAAAAAAAATTTCTATACGTAGCTTAATATTTTTCGAATCTAAAGATTATTAGTATAATGAACAATGATAAAGGAAGTGATACACTTGGATACAAAGTATAAGAATAATACATAAAAAGGAGTGAAATGTAAGAATAATATACTGGACAAGCAAACGCTCTTTACTTGTAACATTTTGAAAAAAAATGAAGTAGATCAAGTAAATTTAATATATGAAGTAACGGCAAAGATCATACATTATTAGTCTCCTTAAATAGCTTTTTATTTTTTCGTATTGTTTCTTACAAGTATTTTTAAATCTGGTTTTCTTATTTGTTGTATAATGTTCTTGTTCATTTAAATACATTATTTTAAAATGCTGTAATGACGGTTGGGTAAGTTCGAATTAATCACATTTTAATTCATTTCAACGTAGAAAATCGATCTAAGAAACGAGGTTTTGGTCCTATGGGAGCTGGGCTAAAGAAAAAGATTAAATATTATACGTGAATTTTGAGTAAAATATTATACGTTCTTAATACACCATTAAACCGACTTGAAAAAAAAAAGATTCACGATTCCGCTGAGTTTAATATTCTGGTCAAGGCAAGACTAATCATGCATAAACTTAATGGCTATTTTTGAGTCACAGTAGTTGAACAGTTTTATTTTTTACATTTTCGAAAAAAAAAAGGAAATGAGATTAAAGTAAAAATAATTCCCTTTGGGACAAATATGTTAGTAATACTATTGTTTGATAAAAATATAGTATAACACACACACTTTCAACAAGAGAAAAAATACAGTATTTTTTTTTTAATCGTACGTCAAAAAGTAAAATTTTTTCAATCACGTTTAATTTCTGTGCAATGTTTGAAGGCGAATCTATTTTATTATTAGAACTTCGCCATCATTGTATTTCTTCTATTGAACTTGTGAGGAATACTTAATTTTCTATTTTCATTAAGATTTCGATCCGATTCGAAAGTTACTTTTCTATATCATCTTGAACATCTACTAAAACGTTCCCACTTGAAGAATGTAGATAATAGTTGTGACATGGGAAGATAATTTTACTTTCTGTTTTCAAAATTATATTTTATTATACCTGCTGTGGATAACATATAGAATAGTTGGTAGACTAAACAGAACCCATATAAAGCGAAACGCATCAAATTCATCTCAATTCGTATGGAAAATGCAGACAGAATGTGTAAATTTCCAACTGCTTTGTCAACCACGACTACTTAAAAGACTAGTTTGTTATATGCCGTGAGGATTATTTTATCACTTCTTAATTTGAACTAAAGGTTAAAAAAAAAGATTTAAATTAAAATGTTTATATATATATATATATACACTGGTGTCCAAAAGTTAAAAATAAATCGTAAAATGCGAAAAGCATGGAGTAAATATTCGTAAAATTATTATTCCAAATTTCTTGTGGATATTAATTGGCTGAAGAAGAAATATTGGGTTTCTGCAAAACTTTTCAGTCAACTACGTTCTGCGCGAAACACCGGTGCATGTCGGAACGCGGAGAAACCGATTCACGCAGCATAGGCAGTTCAGAAAAGTTTCGTGTAACTGCTATGCGAAGGAACGTTGTTAACCATCAAACAAGGTGAATGATGGCACAAAGACATCAATTGGACATGTTTACGAAAGGAAGAATCGTTGGAATGCTGGAATCATCACCATCACAAAACGAAGTGTCTCGAATTCGGAATGGGGACCAGTGTGCGATCTAAAGACTGTGGAGAGGTTTCAAAGAACGGGAGATGTTACCTGACAACCAGTATCAGATCGACCAAGAGTCACAACCCCTCTCCAAGACCGATATCTGGTAATAAGTGCGCGACGTCAGAGCGGCAGTACTGCCAGAGCACGGGGTTCGGCGCTCACAGTTGCCACAGGACTAGAATTTCGAGAAAAACTGTTTACAGGAGACTCAATCATGCTGGTCTGTATGCCAGAAGACCAGCAGTTTGCATTTCCCTTTCGACTGTGCATAAACGCGTTCGTTTGAACTGGAGTTTGAAACATCAACATTGGAGGAAGGGAGAGTAGGCGAATTTGATGTTCAGTGACGAGTCACGGTTTAGTCTGAGTAGTGATTCTTGGCGGGTAACGATATGGAGAGAACGTGGAACACTTTTTGAACCCAGAAACATAACGGAAAGACATCATTTTCCATCAAGGGGAGTAATGGTATGGGCAGGCATCATGA
Source organism: Trichonephila clavata (assembly GCA_019973975.1). Lineage (NCBI taxonomy): Eukaryota > Metazoa > Arthropoda > Arachnida > Araneae > Nephilidae > Trichonephila > Trichonephila clavata. The sequence goes on along the minus strand of BMAO01033815.1, from coordinate 324,289 downwards.
TGGATGACCGCACAGACCTCCATTTCTGTGACACGGTGTTTGTGACTGCTCAAAGATACAGAGAAGAAGTTCTTGAGCCTTATGTTCGCTGGTTTCGAGGTTCTGTCGGTCCTGACTTCATATTCATGGATGATAATGCGCCATATCATCGAGCGGTGCTGATTGATGACTTCCTTGAAACGGAAAACATCCAGGGCATGTCGTGGCCTGCGAACTCCACTGATTTCAATCCTATAGAGCATGTATGGGATATGCCCGGGAGACGAATTGCAGCCCTTTCGCACCCACCAAGTTCCGTTACAGAACTGAATAGAGCTCTCCAAGAAGCTTGGAAGCGTTTGAACCCTGACTCACATTCATCATCTCAGAGCAAGTAAAGTAAATCACTGTACAGCGTGCCTGGCTGTCAGAGGTGACTACACGCCTTATTAGCAGCAGCATCAGTATTTTATTTAATGTTTTCTTTCATTTTTCTTTAAAGTGTGAATCCTTACTATGCTCAGTTTTCTTTCAAACTGCTACTTTTGATAATAAAATTATTATCATTCTTTTGATTTTCTTCCTTATTTTATAACCATTTTACACTCACATATCACATTTCCCACCATTCTGATTTACAGTTCCTTCTTTATTCACATAATTATCAATTATGCTTAACTTTTGGGCACCAGTGTATATATACACGAGGTAGGACTCAAATGTTCCCTAACTGAGTCTATAGCTTAAAAAAATATTATTAGTTAAAATGCTGAAACATGTCCTCTTTAGAGATAAGATAAGACCCTTGAGCAACAATAAACTTTTGCCATCACTTGTAAATCACTTGTCGAATCATTTCTGGAAACCATTTTTAACAATGTCCTTTAATTCAGCCTGAGATGCACTTTTAACCCCATCTACATTTTGAAATCGATAACACTGCAATCTAAGTGCCCATTAAGGAACTAGTCTGAAGTGGCCGGGACTGAGATCAAGGGAGTCGAGTTTAGAAAAAGTTAGGGACAAGGAGGGATCAGTGTGCAGGAGCGTTACCATGGAAAGCACCCATGACGGCTTATCCCAAAATTTTTGTCTTTTCTTTCAGATCCACGCACGCCAACAACACAGAATGTCTTTGTTTGTTTGCAGTGAGACCTCTCTTTAGGGATAAATTCCAGATGCACAATGCCCTGGATATCGTAGAACACCTCTAAAATGACCTTCCATTTAGCTATCTCAGAGGAAAATCTGTTTGAGTTTAGATTGTGGTGATTTTCAAGTTGCCGGTGCTCTGAAGTTTTTTATAATAACCCGCAAACATCCATTTCACGCATCCAGTAACAATTCTGCCAAGTAGGAAAGGATCTTTGTCAACAGTGGCGATTTTTTAAGCCTCCGTAGCACTCTTTCAGAAGCGAACAAAAAATCTAATATTCATTTTCTGCTCATCGTGGCGAGTCAACAACCTCGTGGTTTCGGACAAACCACTTTTAGAAAAAGGGCAGGATACAGTAACACAGATACGTTATCATACTCGCTCTACTGCAAAAACAATTTTTACGTTATAGATTCAGACCGGGAACATATGAATCTTATTACGTATATATTATAAATGTGTGAGATGATTCGAAGTAAGCTTCTAGAACTTTTTAGGAAAGCAGTTTATATTTCAGCCAGACATCGACACATCTTAGCAGGGAGACAAACCAACAGCAACTTCCTCGATTTTTAATTAAAGTGCATATTTATTTCAAAACTTCTAAGGCATCATTTTTTAGTTTAGGTTTCGATTGGAGAGTAAAGCATGCGAAGACCATAAAAACTTATGAACTGGAATTGGAATGTTATGTTTCGAATACCTTATCTGATAAATCATTAGCTGTTTAATTTAAGAGTAGGATATGTAATGGAAAATGAATGTTAAATTGTAAAAGTATTTTATTTTAGATATAAATTAATTAGCCTAACACACACATCATATATACATAACATACATACATATATATATATATATAAGCATACATTTTATATGTAATCATCCATAGACAAGTTGTTTTAATCATTTAATCAATTTCAAGATCCATAAAACCCTTTTCTTCGAGGTTTTGTGTTCGCTTAGGACTGCATGGAGACACAAGGAAAGAATTTGTTAGTTCACGAAAAATTTGATCGTTCTATCACTATTTCTTATAAGTAATTATGCTCTTTAAGCTAAAGTTATTTCTATATTCTCTAATTATAACCTCGAATAATTTGCAAAGAATTTTCTTAATTTTCAAGAATTGGTTTTTTTTTTGTAATTTTTTTGTTATTGAGTAATATTGTTTATCATTTCATTTTTGCTTATTCTATATACTGAATTGGATTGTTAAGAACTTTAATAATCTTTCTTCTCTACCAAAATAATTTACATTAGAATTTTTGATGCTTTTCCCTTTTTTGCATCTCAATTTTTTCCAGTTAAGTAGATGCACAAATTCATTCATCAAATACAAGATTTACGGAAATTAAATTTTGCGGACTTTCATCAACTATAGATTCTAGTGACATTTCTAATATTGCTAGAGCAGTGCTATTCAAATTTTCAATATTTACGACCCGACTTTCAATCATAATTTTCATCGCTTCCCCCCACACAATAACAATGTATTGAATGCAATAATAATACACTCTTTGGCACTAAAGCAACAATGCGTCCTTATTATGAACCTTACATATTATCAAGATAAGTATTAAAACTTTGTACATGTTCATTTTAAGTAATATGTACAATAAGTTACTTTAAAGTAATAGGAAAGGTATTACGTGTTACTTTCCTTTTATTATATTTAAATTGGAACACTTTGCAAAACAACTTTTGATTAAAATAAATATTTATCTTCTCAAACATCCATTTCTACAAGTACAAATGTCATTAGAAAAACAGTCTTGTCTGTTGCTCTCTATCTTTTATCCATCATATCTGGCATCCTCGCGGACATCTGTACAACCGACTGGGCAACCTAATTGACTTAGAGTATTCGATAGGTTACCAGGCCTTCCTTTGAAAAACTTCGCTCTGCAAGACTAAAGGTGGGAGTCAATAGCTATTATTAAACTTGTGGTTAATTAAGATTTAATAAATAAATTGTCTAATACATTGAACAGTACTGATGCATTTATAATTACATTTATCAGTGTATTTGTATAGTTCAATCTTTATTATATCGGAATGTATTATTATGTTATTTTTTAACTAATCTTTTACTTTCCACTTTTTGATATGCTCGCGCCACCCACGTAGGCTTATCACGTCTCCCTATATGTGAGGGGGGGGGCGCACAACACAGTGTTTGAGAATCGCTGTATTAGAGTTTATAAGACGTTTTATTTTTCGTGAGTTATAAATTTCAATGTACATTGCAGTCAATATTATACTTAAATGAATCTGAAATCTCATTATTTCTATACGGAATAGAAATGTTATTATTTGCACTCAAATAAATATTTTTATTGTTTTTACATTGATCATCACCTTTTATTTATTAAAGTATACTCATGAGAGATTGAGTTTTATTTCTCGAATAATTTTATGTGGATTGGTAATTTTAGACTTTGAAGGTGTTCAATAATATATTCTCTGCCTTTTTTATATATTAATATAATATAAAAATTACAACAAGAGCTAATTGGTTGTTAAGTTTACTACCGAAAGACGGCACGCTTAAACATTTTTCTTTCTGACCTAAAAAGTTACGGCATAACGGAAGCCTGTCTGCAAGAGGAATTAATATCTTCTTTGAACCGGGGAGCAATTTCTGTAAAAGTAAGGTAGCTACTATATGTAGAATCTTTATGGCTGCCCTCTGGGGCCAAAGCATCTTCACTCTCATTCCCGCAGACACTCACATGATATGGTACCACTGAAAAAAGATCTTAACACTGGTATTCAAGTAATTTAAGGTATCCGACTACCCTAAATTGTAAATTTTGCCCAAAATTGACAAATTGTTTTTTTTATTTTATTTTATAGACCATCTTATTAGCATTATAAAAATACCAAGTTCATTATATTCCGTTTACTAGAACAAAAACTACAAGTGTTTTAGTTAAAGCATATACCATTTCTTTAAGCAAGATGTCATACTTTAAAAAGCGTTCTACTCGAAATGCATTTTTTCTTTTGAAAATGCACAAACGGGGACAGTGATTGCTAAAAATAGTTTTGAAAAGGAATTTTTTGTGTATGTTCTGTATGATAGTAGAAGTGTTTTGACCTTCAGATTTATCAATCACTGTATTTTTACAAAACTTACAGTCCCTTATGTTAATATAATCACTGTTATTTTAAACAATTTCATACAACAACTAAGATAAAGTGCTCTAGTTTTTGTAAAAATTTAAATATATCTTATCCAGAAGGTCATTCCAAAAATAAATGACATAGCAGCACATCAAAATTGAAAAATTGAAAATTTGTTTATAAACGTTTATAACAAAATGGGTCCCGTTAATGTTCCAAAAATGTACCAAAAATGTAAATTCTATTTATGTTATATTCCCGTTTTGTAAATTTTTATCCATTTGTTCCCATTTTAGTAAAAATATTTTATTTTTATGTTCTTAATCTTAGCATATTTTTGTTAAAATGTTCAAAACAAATCTAAAAACCATAAAAAAAAATCCCTATATCTACATTTAAAAAAAAAGTTGTCTCAAGTAATTGTATACCTTAAAAGCTGGACAATACTCATTGCCGTTTTGTCACCATGCCTCCACCATTCAGATAGATGTTAAATAGAACTTGGACACTCAATATCAAAAATATCTATAATGACATTCTCTGTAAAGCAAAATTTCATTGCCTCAACAGCTAAAAGTTCTGGACAAAAAACTCAGCAATAGTCAAGATTTATCTTGCACATTCTAATACCCCATTCCTTTTGGATGAAAATTCCACTTCCCGACGCAGTACCTTCACCCATGATGCCAACAGTATAGTGAAATTAAATAAGTGATATCACACACAACAGACTCATAAATAAAATAAGGTATCAAAAATTTTAATACTGAATTCAATTTAGAATATAGTGTATCTTAAGATAATTAATAGCATTGCTTACGAAATTACAAATTCTTTAATGCAAAGTGTTTATTTTATTTTTAATCTTGTTAAGATATTATTTGAAATATAAGATGGGACGGATATATACGCGACATAATGATTAATTCTTTTGGGAAAACTTTGGGGCTAGTTTTTGCGTTAATTCACAGTCATCCCTCAAGAAGAAACCTTGATATGTAAATTAGTTTGGCTATATAAAATCAAAAAAGTAAGATAGGAGGAGCAGGGGAACTTTATCTCATTATCACAACGTGAGTTAAGGAAGGAGTTTTCGATTATAATAAATTAGTGGATCAATGTTTAAGAATATAAGATAGATTGAATTAGATTAAATTAAACAGATCACATGCGCTTCTTTACTTAGAGTTGTTCACTTAGAATAGATTGCTTTCTTTATATATCACTCCTAGGGTCTCCTCTTGTAGTTTCACTTGTGGTTGATTAGTGTGTTTGAATAGTAATAAAATAATTATTATGGAAGCTTCTGGTGTGCTTTGTTTCACCCCCCCCCCACATCCTTAGGTAGGCAAGACGATGAAAAAGCGGCTCCAAATAGGTCGCGCTCACAAAGATAATTTGTGTTTTATTTTGCAAAACTTTATTTTAAGAAATTAATCATTTAATTTGGTACATTGAAACACAAGAAAAACAAAATTAGTTTTAAGCTAAGCTGAATATTCAATGGAATTAAAGGTAATTCGTTAGTAACTAATATCATATTCATTAGTAGCTTTTTAAGTAAATAACCACGATATATGGAATTATCTTTCTTTTTCTCCTGATGGAATTATTTGGTGGAAGTTGAAAAAATATTTATTCGGTTTTCAGACAGGATTTAAAACTAAATCCGCTTACTTTGATTACTTAAAATTTATTTTAAAAAAAAGCAGGGGAAATATACTTGTTTAATCAATTTATATGAGCATGAGCTATTTTTTGGAGGGGGGGGATTGTATTTAATGAAATAATTCAAACCCAATATTTTCTAAATATAAACTAAGAAATTTATGAGATGAAAGGCGTACTTCGAATAAAAGTTGTTACATACTTCTTATAATAAAAAAAAAGTTTTAATATGCGAAACACCTCAAAACTACCTATCTTTTGTATAAACTTTACAATTCTAATAACATGTAATCTTCTAAATAAAATACAAGATGAATTTCAATGTTCCATTCAAAGCTGAACTAATTAATTCTAAAGCTGTAAGAAATAGCAGACATTTACCTTATCATATACATTTTTCTGAGAATAATATAAAAATATTAAATTATACAATTAAATTGTCTAACTTGCAGACGATATTTTTATAAATACATTGATTAGATTTTAGAAAGCAGACGATTTTTGCAAAGCATCTCAAAGTATTAGATTAAAAATAGTTATACATAGACAAATACTGTATAATAATTATAGGCATATAAATACACATTTCGTTAATAATACATTACATCATTAAATTAATATTATAGTTAATAAGACCATTAATATTATTTTTAAGATTACAGTTAATTATTATAAAGATTCCGTTATATATATATGAGTTATTTTTCTTAATAACGTAATAATCACTCAAAATATGTATAAACATTACTTAGGAATATTCTGTATATATATTTCTGGTTTTAAAAAATACAGCAAAAAATCGTAGGACATATATATTCCTTTTAAATTGCTTACACTTGATGCAACACATTCGTACCAGCATGTATTTATATAATATTGGATAAATAAAACTATATATGTGCTTCATAAGATTTATCCTTTTTGTATGCCAAAACATTAAATAATGTTCAATTAGTAGTGAGGTTTTTTATTAGTCAGATGAATTAAATTCTAGAAGTAATCTTTTCCACTATCTATAGAACTTTTCCATAATCAAATTTATTTGATTTCTCCTCAATGAATTAACATAGATTTTTCAGATTCTTTTTTAATTAAACTTATACAGTTCTAAGCAGTAAGAATTTTAAGAAAATAGTTCACATAATATTAATTGCGTATTGCAAGCATTTGACTCTAAAAAATTCTTTTTTTTTTTTTACTTTTCAAACAGCTTTACATCTTGTAAGTAGTATTTTTTCCAAATCTAAAAACAAAAAATTGGATACGTAAATATTTTATTATGAAAAATATGAAATATATTAAAATAGTTTTGACGAAAGTTAAATGTAATAATCAAACGTTTTTATACACTTCAATATCGCATGACACTCAAATCCAATCTATTTTATGGAATATATATTATTATCATAATTTATTGAGAAAACTGTAAGATAACGTTATCATTGCTTTAAAACAATTTGTGCATAATTCACAAAATGAAAATGATAAAAGCATTTTGACGCATATTACGAAGGGGGAAACGAATGGACGGATAAAAGAACTTACTTGTGAAACTGGTATCTTCATTCCGAGAAAGATAATGGAATTGATAATTGTATTAATAATTGCCTTTCCATATTTTTTTCTGAATTGTTATACATTACTTTAGGAAGTGTCGCATATTTAAAAGATGCATTTGTTTTAGCCGTTTTCTTTAAAACAATCTTTTTTTTTTCGCTTCGGAAAATTGTTAAGTGTCGGTAGCTTTTTTTTCTTTCCGGTTAACTTTTTCCATTTTAATGTGTGTATGTGTTGATCTCAGTTTTTAAGTAGACGTAGATAAAATAATTTTTCCCTGACAGCAATAAATCTTCCCTTAATATTTTATGTTTTATCTTAAGAATACATTTCTGTGTTAATGGAACGGATGCCATTTGTTTTGTTAACCAGGCGATTTTTGTCAACAGTTAAAAAACTCAAAGACGTTTACTTTAACTGATTGCACGTATTGAAGGTTCGATTCAATAAATGTTTCATTCTTCATGACAGCAGTTGAATCCATTTGATGCAAAATGGTTTCATCTGCGTATCTAAACAAAAGCAATTATTTCCATACAAATGTTATTTAATCATGCAGTGTTCAAAAAGTATTACTTAGGGTACGTTTCTTGCTTTGGGTTTCATTTTGTGATAACGTGTATAACAATGCATTTTGACTCACTTTTTAAAAATTACATAGTATATTTCTCAAAATTAATTCAGTAATTTATACATAGATGACCATTAAAATTGCAACACTAGGAATGAAAGCAAATAACAGACCTTTACTTATTTTACGTACATAGCATAATAGGAAGAAACCAGAATTATATTTGTAGGCAATTTTGGGTTATGCATATTAGTATTAGAGATACCACCTCTGTTAGTTAAAATGGCTTTAACCCGTTTGAGCATCGAAAAAAACTGGGTTTTGATGACAAATACTATGCTACTTCAAGTCTATTCATTTTCTGCTGCTGAAGTCTGGGACATTATTAGTCGTAGTGGTTGCAGAGTAGAGGTGTACCAGTTTTTCCTTAGCATATTACCAGATGTCGTGGTCGCCGCCAGAGGTTTTACGTTGTCTTGTGGAATGTTGATGCCTCCGATGCCCCAAAGATAGGACACAGTCATTGATCTTAAATCTGAGGAATGAAGTGCTCTCTATTCAGATTATAAAGAAGACGTGAACAAGAGAAGTACCTCCTTTACCATCACACCAGCATTCGATCAGCCTGAAGATACTGAATTCCGGCCTACCACATGTCTTCTTGGTGGTGTCTCCAGATACAAATACTTGTCACTGTACTCGTGTGAAAAGTTCACGTAATCTCCATTATGTATTCAGTTTTGCCGTAATGAAAACTCCTGTTGCTACTTGTCTCTATTTTGTGGTGTCAAGGAACACCGCAATAATATTCACTATACAGACAGCTCAGGCTGCTCCAGACAAACCCACTTCCTGACTCATGTTCAATGATGTGGCTGTACGACCTTGCTAAGATAATTTGACAATATGCCTCTCATCTCAAAGGTCAGCGAAAGGAGGTCATTGAGATCATGTTTGTCGTTAAGAACGATCCTTCTGAACTTATAGACTCCATATTCTCATGACAGTTATTGGATTCCGACCAATGCGAGAAGTAATATTACGGAACGATAAATATCTTTCTTGATTCATCTACAATAATAAATGTCGAGTGTAAGAAAAATAGTATTTTTTACAACACAACAGGTCATAATTAAAATTAACCAGAACTGTATGTTCATATGTGGCACCAGTTTTAGGTTGACAATCCTGCAAGTTCTCGAGTTTCATTATCAAGTTTTTATTTATTTGTTTATTTTGAGATATGTGCACAGAAACATAGTATGTTACCTTTTTTTACTTAATATAGAATAAACTATTATTAAAAAGTAATAAAAAAACTTCTTAAATGTCTTCTTTACTGTTAGCTCTCTCTCTCAGGTTATTTTGTGGCCACGGTAGCTGAGTGGTCAAGGTGATGGACTTCTGACCGGCGTGTTATAAGTTCGAGCATCGCACCGTTAAAGACCTGCCGTGTTGGGAGGCGATAAATGTCGAAGCATTACGTCCTCCTGAAGGTGTGATGCGGAATTCAGGAGATGGAGGATGCCAGTTCAGGTGTCGTCTTCGTCATTTGACCATGTTTCAAAAGTACGAGGTTCATCTCCAAAAACCCTTGAGTACCTGAAGAGTACGACGTTAATATTCATTCACTCAGGTTTTTTAAATTTATTTATTTTGTTTGAATGTTTTAGTATCTATAAATACAAAAACACTAACTGCAATTATAAAGTTTAAAGTAACGGTGCACTACCCTTACGCAATTATTTATTGGCGTTGGCCATCATGAACGAATTTAGAAAGAAAGGGCGACATATGAAGCTGCTTATTTTACCTTCCCATCATGTCACATAATACGTTTTGAGATTCAATAAAAATTAATGACCACTTATTTTCATTATTTCAAAAAAATGGAATAATTTGAACTTCATTAATTACATTAAGTAAAACAATATGATATTTTAAAATGAAATATAATATCATGTTTTTTTTTATAGAGCGAGGTCACATATAGTTTGTTCTTGAAGTCCGCATAAATAAATTATTTATTTGCATCTTTCTTTTTGAAAATTCTCTAATGGTAGAAACCGGTTCTGGACTGTTCTTCTGCGAAGTAACTCTTCAAAATCGTTTAATGTTCACTGCCACTTGGGTTTTTTTACTGATCAGCTCGTTTCATTTTTCTGTTCTCTTGTATTAGAATCAATTTATTCGTAAGACATTTTTTTTGTTGTATAAATTTCTATTTTAATGTATTTTTTGTTGTATAATGTTGTATTTTTATGTTCAATAAATATTATGCAGTTGTATTGAATGATACATATATTTCCAATTCACATTAACCGGAAACAATTTTAACTTGGAAGCTAACATATTTTGTATTGAATATGGCCAAAGTCCAGAATAAAATTTTGGTAAAATATTACTTCTGTATAAAAAATACTCCAGTAAATTCATGATAATCATACATCAAACGCATTTGAAAGCTTCCATATTTAAAAATGATTTATTTATATAAATAATATAATATTTTTCGAATTCGAAAAAGGTTTATTCAAATGTCGTTTCCAACAATCAGCTTTGATTTATTTCCATGCATTAAAATAAGAAAGTTCAATATATTAACATCGAAAATGCCATTCAATAGATTAAACTCAACACAAAATATTTTTCATTACTAAAACGGCTTTTATGTGAGAGAATAAAACTTTCAAAATACTATATATATATTTTTTACTTAAATTATAATATATATATATATATATATATATATATATATATATATTTAAAAATTGAAGATTTTTTAAATATTTCAGTACGTTGTTATACTACAATATTATTCTCTATTTATTCAAATTTTAATTTTTAAAAATTTCTCTTTTGAATAAAACCAGGGAAAATGTGTTAAGAGTTAAAAATGTATTAAAATCCCTATGTATTAAAAATGTATTAACGTAGCGTACTATGTAAATGTATTAACATCCCTTCGTATAGCCGGCTGGATAGCGTGTTTGGTTTGTCGCTGGCCTTCTGTACCTACGGTTGTGGGTTTGACCCCGGCCCAAATCGGTGGATTTTCATGATGCAGAAAACCGACAGTGGCCATGTCGTATGATTATATGGAATGAAAAATGTGCCTTGAGTGCCTGTTTGGCTTGGGTGCTCTCGGCAAAATTAAAATCATAAGTACGGTTTCACATCGCCAGATCTCAGATGCCTCCTTCTGGGGAGAAAACTGGGTGTCAGAATTACTTGTGGTAATTAGTATTGTCTAGTACTAGGTCTTCAAAGGTCTAATACCAATTAGAGAAAATGAAGAAGATATCTCTACGCATATAATTATTACATTGACGGATGTTAAAATGTTTTCATTGTATAAGCAATAGTGAAAATAAATGTCATGAAAGACCTTATAATTGATAAATTATTAACATCCCTTAATGAAGTAAATGAAAGTTAATGACAACTGAACTCATAATTCAATAAAAAAGGCCGATATTTGAGCAGGTGTCACATTCTATATAAGCTTCCACACCACGTCTTCTTAAGGACTTTGAGTAGCGATAAATTCTAATATTCATCAGCTTCTCTACAGAACGAATCTTTATTGAAAAACACGACTCGGCTGAAACAACGTTGGTTTCTTTAAAATGTGAACTGTATCGTAAGATGAATCTCAGATATTATTTACTGTAAGTAATAGGTAAAATTTTGCATGTTTTAAAATGAAGAGTGTTAAATGCAAGAGAATTGTTGCATCATTTTTAGAAGATGATTGATACTATCAAAGAAGCAAGAAAAATTCCGCTCTTCATTCATAAATAAATATCAATGCTATAAGCTTCAAAGTAAACAAATATACTTGAAAAAAAAAGATTTACCCTTTTAAAACAAATAGTTTATGGAAAGCTCAATGTGGCGCACGTTCTTTCCTCTCTGAAAATTTAATATCGAGCAAGGTGCTTCCTTTAAATTGTAAATAATAAAAAAAGAAATAAGCGCAATCAAAAAAATTGAAAACTATAAGGAAACTGCTTGGCACGTTTTCTACTCTAGGCATGTCGAAAAGGAAGCCGAAGTGTAATAATGTATTGGTTTTATTGGCGACAAAGTACGGTATGACCAGGCAGTGTGCCAGCTGTGATTCTTTTATAACGTCACCCTTTGTAGCAACACGAAGACAATTGGCGACTGATGTTACATTTTATGTCAACCTTATATTGTGAGTGACAGGATTCTCTGTCAAAGTCAAATGAGAACATCTGAATTACCACCTTTCTCTCCGAATTTCCCGCCCATTTAAAGACTTTGAACATCGATTGGTTTAATATGCCTCTTTCTCTACACACTAGGACAGTTAACGTCAAACACTCATTAATTTAGTAGTAATAATGTTTATTAGGTAAATGCTACTTTTGCAATCCATGCATTTTATCTATTTCACCCTCTTCGTGATTAACAACGTCGAAGGACAGAAATAGAGAAAGATCGTGATGGTATCACTATGGATGCATCATAGTACATGTTCATCAAAGATACCAAACCCGATTGGAAAGAAGAAGACCAACCGATTACCTCGAGATCATGTATATCAAACTGACCTTCAGAATGTCACTGAAGAGGAGAAGTAATTTGAGGGACAAAAAGTAAAAATGATGACGTTTTCAGTCATTTCAGAGATTTTAGCACTTTTCATCTTTTTTAATGTCTTCTCTGCGTGTAAATTAAGATACATAAAATGTTAATTGTTTAGTACTTTTGAAAAAAAAACATTTATATTTATGTTTTCTGCTCGTTTTTAAGAGGTTCTCTCTTTTCTTGTATTGAGTTTTGTTATTTCCTTTTTCTCTTGCACATGTTATTATGTATGTTACATGAGTATTGTTATGCAGATAGGTTAGGAGTTTTTAGTTAAATCCATTCTTCAAATTATCTTTTATAAATATGCCAAAGCAGTAAGAAATTTAACTTTAACTTTTTTTTAAATTTTTAGTTTAAAGCCACCTACCGCCTCATTCATCGTGAACTGAAATGTGCTACGACGGAGTTATGTAACCATCAGTTAAACTTCATTTTCCCATTATTTTGTTCTCCGGTTACTCAATTGCGAGTTCGGAGTTTCAATCACCCCGTTGGTGCGGTGGAGGAGTTAGGAGAGAAGTTGTGCCAATTCAGATCTGGTCCTCGTCACTTGACCATGTTTCAAAATTACGAGGTCCGTTGCCAAAAGCCCTCGTGTAGCTGAATAGGGCAAAGTTAATATTCACTCACACACTGACTCACTCGAAGTCTCAGTGGATAAAATATACCCTGTGAATGCGCTTTTTGTCCAAACGTGATAGAATCTAAGTCAGCTCTTTGAGCCCGGTCAGAATTTTCCAACTACAAATTAACTTTGACGAAAAACCTATTTTATTGCTTTAACTGCCCAGTTGACTGTGAATACGGATGGTATCAGGTTTGTGAAGTGAAGGTCCCTTGAGCACTTTCCCTTGCTGAGTACGTTCGACCTTTTTTGGATTAATAAATTATTTGATATTACTTTTTATTTTATCAAATGCTTTCAGACAAATTTTATTTTAAAGCAACATTTTTAAATTTGCATGCATTCAAGTACAAGAGTTTGCTGCTTCAAAGTGTTAAGTGTTTAATTTGATTAATTAATTCATGAATTTTTATTGATTTTTTTCTCTAAGCACTTACTGGGCCAAAAGATTCCTAAAGGTACATATTAGTACATGACCATTTATTTTAGTTTGCGTGGAAGTAAAATTAAGAAAAATTGCAAATAAATAAATAATAATGCATAGTGTCTCTGGATCAATATGTCAATTCAATTTGGTGCAATATGTAGTGTTATGAGGCATTTGTTTTTCATTTACTTAAAGTTTTGAATTTCACAAAACTATTTATACCGAATAACAGCATATGTGAGAAAACCCATTAATATAATAAAAATGAAATAATAAACTAAAATATGGGATAATAATAAGAGTACAGTAAGTCCCCACTGCGAATATTTTTTCATTGACGTCAATTGATTTAGCATTTTTTTTCCTAAATTTTCCCATTTACGTAATAGTTTTCGACATACATTTTATTTTGACATTCTGTACCTTTAAATGTTAACCGTGTACTTTTTTTTTGTGTGTGTGACTGTTTAATCCTTCTCTACCTTACTGGGCTGCTGATCGCTTTATGACCGAAAGGTTTGGGATGGAAGTATGATAAAAGAAAGGTACTAAGTATATAAACAGGCAGATAAGGTTATAATAAAATAGAACTACCGATTTTTTAAAATGATGAAAATGTTTCCCTTAGTCGTGGAATGGCTAACGTATAATACCAAACGCATAATTATTCATATCTGAAACATTATTTTGTTTTATTGCTAGTAGATACGGGACCGAAATGTTACTTAAAGCTTTACATGATTTATAGACGATTGAAAGGTTAATGGACCGAGCAGTGCAACAAGTCTTCACAATGTATATCAAGCTATAACTTAGAAACTGTGTCTAGAGCAATTTAAGTGATTTCGAATGAACTTTTAGAGTCTTGTTACTGTCCATAAAATTTATATTCATCACTATTTACAGGGAAGAAGCAATAATCTAGACTAGGGTTCGGAAACCTTTCAGCTGTTGCGTGACAAACCTATCTACAAGTAAGATTCAATTTTCCAGACATTTTTGAAACAGTTTGAATCCCATAGTAATGCATACAGAGTAAGAGAATAGAGGTCAATAATTTAAATTTACAGTTTTATTATATATTAGTTTTGCATCATTTAAAGATATTCCTTCACGTAAAAAATAAATTGCATATATCTGATCATCAAAAATAATTTCATCAACAAAAATTTAAAAAAATAGTTAAAATTGTACATATATTATGTATTTTTAAACATATTTTTTAGAAAGAAAAATAGACAAAGTATAATATAAGTATTACGCTGCATTACATTTAAATAAAAATTTTAATACGAACCCCACTCTATTGTCACAACGCAAAATCAGGAGTATAATGTATAACCTTCAATTTGACATGATTCTGAGCATTCAGTTCCTAAGCAATTTTTTTGCAGACCCGAAATGTTTTTCACACGAGGAGAGATTTTTTTTTTACTTTGATAGGTAGAACCTCCAAAGTGGAAATCAGAGTACATGCAATTTTCTCTCTTTAAACAAGCAAGACTCTCTAGTAATGGCATTCAATAATTTGCAAACTAGCTGCAAATTTATGTGTCGAGTTATGTTTCAGATTTTCTCGTGTGTAATTCTGTAAATATCCATAATTCTGAAAATGTTTGTCAAATAATATTTATTACAAATTTTCAAACTTCTATCCCCTCAAAAATTGACAAATTTGTATAGTTGAGCAGAGTACCACTCAGAATTGTACCGCGTGCCACAGGTTGCTGACTCCTGATCCATACAAAGGTTTCTTCTGGTGAATCCTGTCTACAGAAGGCGAAGACGATCCCATTGGTTGAAAAAAGTAATGACGATGATTTCTTAAGAACGAAGATTTTCACATTCGCCAAATCTTATAAAAAAGGAGTAGGAGGAGATTATTGGACAACGCAATGAGTTATTGTACCTCTTCGTCAAGAAAGTCAAGGAGACCTCGCCTCATTTAGAGAGGGTGAAAATGCTGTTTCACCATGACGACGCATGGGCTTATTTATCTGGTGTTGTTGCCTCTAAACTGCATGAATTGCGTTATAAATTACGAAAAACTCCTATGAAAATGATGCAGAAGTAGTCGAGAAAGAGGTATATTTTGGAGAGATAAAAAAATGGCTGGATACGAGATAATGATGTTTTAGGTATACGAGATACGTATACCTAAAATAGGGCTATGCTGAGAAATAAATATTTCGTTTTTTGTCAAGGAAAATGTTTTTTATTCAACATGGCTACTTTTAGAGCCATTATATACGAATTTTTCACACAATCCTTCCATTATGTAAAACAACTTTAATTTGTGCAAAATCCACCACTCAGTGAAAAAATAGTAATGCGGCAGTTAATTTTAAAAGTTAAGTCTTGACCGGTGAAAAAAATAAAATTTATCTTCATCTTATTAATTACGTGTTTTGCTGCTTTAGTGTAAAATTAACTATGATAAAACATTATTTAATTGAAATTTGAAGTTGTTTAGGTAAAATTTTGAATTCAAAGAGAGAACTTGGCTTTATTAAACTCCCAATGTTCGATCTTACTAATTAGAATTCCAGACGGTAGCTCATTGTTTATGCATTACAAGAGCTGTCACTTTGATTTCTAAAGAAAAAAGGATTTATTGTTAAATGTAATTTATCAACTAGAAGTGATGATTGTTTGCCGACACGCGTACTCAGTTTATTTTATTATTCTGCGTTAGAGACGCGAACTATAGGAAGCTTATTATATTGTTATGAAATGCAAGCAAACTGATTAAATTTAATATTGAGCTTTGAGTACTTAATTTGAACTATGGAATATTTAAAAAAAAATTTTTTTTATAAGCTGAAACTCCATTGAACACTCAAAGCAGAGAAAGAAACAATTTACGCAACCCAATTTCAGGAAACGTTACATGCAAACATTAAAAAATTCTAATAGTTCTATAAATGTAAGTTTTCATTAAGCTATACAGCCAGATAGAAAATATCAATTATTCTTTTTACTTTCCTTAACATCGTTATTATACTTTTTGCGGAGGTAGACATTAAAAGATTTTTAAGAGTTTTTTGATAAAGTGTTTTTTACATTTCGCGATAATTAAGTTAGTTTCTGGTCCAATATAGTTCGTAAAAAGGAAATAGATGCATCGTAAGTAATAAAAAGAAGGCGTTTACTTTTTTCAGCGATATAGTTTCTGATCGGCTGTAGTTGCCGTGATAAATTAATGATTACGGTCACAAAATCGTGGTCGATGGGTTAGGAGTACGAGTCCTGGTGCCACTGAAAACCACCGTGTAAAGGGAGGTGATGAATATTACATCTGTCAAGACCCAGGATCGTCACATTGGGGTGCTTTGGTAGTTTAAATAGAGATGCGGCAGCTCAGGCATCATCCTCGCCACTTGTGATCAAGTTTCAAAATAATGAACCTCCGCCGTCAATAGCCCTCGTGTTGCTTTATAATGCGACGTTAATAAACTCTTACTATTTGGTCGACTGTATAATAACATGTAACAGACGATGTTGCAAAGCCAAAATAAAAGAGAGACTTGAAAACTGCTTAAACGAAACAGATTATACACACAAAAGGAAAGTTGAGACACAGTTGATCAACAATAGCAGTCGAAATTAAAAGCAACAGGATGGTTATTTGCGACGAACCTCATTATTTTGAACCACTGTCATAAGACAAGGAAAGCCCCTGTGTGAAATCTCTGACCTTCCCATTACAAAACTTTGAAGCCATTGTGAGGATATTATAGGGTAATTTAAATTATGGGGTCAAACGATGTGGATGATATATCTGATTTCTCAAACAAGCACTCTCTTGCTACGACTCAAATTAAACTACCACGGCCACACACAGAAAACTTTTTACCAGTGAATACTTTATTATAATTTACTGGCGAGACTTTTCTTTCGATTCCTCCCCCCCCCCCAATTTTTTGCAGATATTCCCCGTAAATTAAGCTAATAAAATATAGTTCAACATACTCCAAGTTATAATCACTCTCTTAGTAATGTGTATTATTTTATGAATAACATGTGGATTAAGTGAAGTGAATAAGAAAAGCAGAAAATTGCTTTATTGATATAAAATTAGAGATAAAGTTAGGTAAGGGAGCTTAAACTTAAGGCTGTCTTCGCCAAATTACGGTATAAGAGAAAAAGTGCGAAAAGTTTCATCCCCAGCCAAAATTGATCAACTCAGATAAAGATGAGGAGTATGATAAAATATGCTACTCTCTTAAGGAAAGTGAAGTGAGAATATAATATTAATTTTGGAACATCATTTTACACACACTTTTGAATAAAATATTCCAAATTCAAGTCCTGTTCTCTAACATTAAGAGAAGACAGCCTTAAAAGGGAAGACATTTCTATAGGATGAAATTCTGCAACGATTTCTAAGCTTTTCCCTATCAGCCATTTTAAACTCTTGAAAGGGATATTAATGGTACGGAGGGAGTTTCTAATGGCCTCGTCAAATTTTAATTTCCTTTCATTTGAATACAATGCAGTGCTTTTGAAAAGGTAAGGAACAAGGGATTTTTCCGTCAGATAATTTTTGAAAGCAATTTATGTCAAGTTTAGTGAGCTGTCTGCACATTTTTATAAGAAAAATGTAAAGTTTTTTCCCCTACAATTCGAAGATGAAAATGGTTGACTGTTTGCACGAGTTCCGCTAAAACAACACGAAAGTAATTGTGGAGAACTTGCCGCAGTACCTAAATTCTTTTTTTTCTATTACGCATTATACTAGCAACTAAGCATTTCCAGACACGGCAAGTCCCCAAATGTGAGAGTCGTTTCATAGTGACGCCATCTAGTGTCAGCTCCCGCTACCAAATTTAGACACTTGTGTTAATTTTTTAATTCTAGCTCTCGTTGGATGTGAGACATTGTCGTGATTTAATTTTGCCGAGAGTACCAGAGCCAAATTTGTATTCAAGGAATTCTTTATATGCCACATAATCACGTGACATGCATGCTCATTATTTTCGCATTCAGGAAATCTATCGACTCCAACAGGGATCGAGTCAGTAAGTGAATAACTAACGTTCCAGCCGACGGCTTTTAGCGACGGACTTCGTCATTTTGCCCCATGGTCAAATGACGAGGACGACACCTGAGTTGGCTGCCCCCTCTTCTAACCACCACACAGCACCAAAGAGAGGGTGGTTGATCTCCCGGCCTACTTTACGAGCATCACTCCCTTACACGGTTGGTTTTCGGTAGTACTGGGCTCGAACTCATGACATGCCAGTCACGAGTTCGTTACCTTGACCACTATGTTACCGCGACCACGCAGCTAGGATCAAACCCACAAACTTGGGCTTAAGAAGCGGACATGGTACCTATAAGCTACCTAGCTTACAAAAAACCCTGAATTGCCACCTCTCTTTCCTAATTGCATCGCCTGTACAATGTGAGGAATTTTATTCGAGATAAATTTAATGTGCATTAGTTGAAAAGAATCGAACGTAAGACTCAACTATAATAATGCCACCTATGGCTACTCGGCTACTACGCCCGTGAAGATCGATTTGTAGGAAATACTGAAGTTAAGATATTAAAGTACATTATATTCAGCCAGGTATCCTGAAGGACATTATTATGTTTCAAGGTCCTTTAATTTAAACAAATGGAGTAGATTGATGTTCAATTACCTTGAAATTCGAATGATAGTTTCAGGAAGCTATATGTAAAGAAAATCTAATTTTCAAATGGATATTTTTGAAGCATACGTATTAAGATGCGAGCCACATAAGTTAGAAAACATTCATAATATTTTAGTTAAAATCATTTTATCCTGAAAGCCAGCGTTTCTTTAACTGTGTCCCCCCCCCTCCCAGGGAGCGTAAAAGCTTTACGTGGGGAGACGTGAGTATATCGAAAATTCGAAAACTAAAGATTATTTTTAAGAAGTATAGTATTTACAGAAAGGAAGCAAAACAAAATACATTATGATATAACAAAAAATAAAATACTCAGATTCACACTGATATAATACACTAATAAATGTATTAGTAATTTACAATCAATTTGATAATTAATTTAAAATATTAAGTTAATATCAAGTTTTATAAACACCAGTGATCTCATAGGCTTGCCATGTATAAAATACGTACAAAATTTAATACTTATCTTGATAATTTGTACGGTTTATAATTAAAGTCGTATCGCAGCTTTAAGTCAAGTACGTTTTTACTAAATTTGCTACATTGTTATTGTATGGATGGAGGGGAGAGGGGAATGAAATTATGATTAAAAGTTTAGCTGAAAGTATCGAAAGTTTGTGAAGCACTACAGTAAACACACATTAATTAATTCTTGACAACTGCCGGAAGACAGTAAGTAATAACAGTGCTGTAAGTAATAGTTGTATATAGCATTAATTTAAGAAGTTTGTTTTGAATAAACAATAAATGCTAAAAAGCAATCAAAACGTGTATAGAAATGGTTAGTGTGACTAAAATTCAAATTAAATTTCGAAAATTTATGCCACTAGATATTTATTTATATTTTAATCCAATTGATTCTGATTTTCTATATTAAAATGTCAAAGAGACTTTGATAAGAAATGGAATAAAAGCAATTATTTTTAATATTAAATATATATATATATATATATATATATATGCTAGTATCACGCGCACGTAATGGTCGCTTTAAAAACACCGATGTGAGTGACCACTGCTATGCATATGACTAAATTCATTCTGATATTCGTATACCTTTTTTTATTTTATGTATGCGCACAAAAAAAAACTCGTTTTTTTATTTTGGTAAAGCATTCTTGCATTCTCTTTTCCCACCCAATCGTGTTTCCTGTCGTCATCCAACCCGACTCGAAACTTTTCAGTTAAAAAAAAAAAGAGAGAAACTTTATCTTCTAATTAAATAAGCATGAGTCCCATTCTCGTTCTTACCTGTTCTCCCCCTCTGATCGTCAAAGTTATTCAACCCCACTCCCTCCTCTTCCGAAAAAGAAGGGGGCGCTCCTGAGAAATCGTCTGGCGCCACCACAACACAACTCGTGTGCAAGCGATTCGGTAAGGAAGCGGTCGCTTTATCGTTTGCGAGCCATGGATGAGGCCGACCCCTCTGCGATGACCACGGACGAGCCCTACCACTATCCCAATTTTTTCCCTCCCTCAACGCACGTGATTATTGGATCATATCTGGTAGTGATAGGTGAGTGACATTCTTCTAAGCATATTTTTGAATCTATTCTCATTATTGCCAAAAGTATTTTAATTTGGTTTTTTTTTCCAATTTTTTATATTTTGAAGTTTACAAAATGAAAAATATGAAAAATATCTTTCAATCACAGGTAGTTAATGAATGATTGTCGAATGAGTATCGTTTACTTTTCGGTTAAAAGTGGAATTCATTGTGTGTACATTAGTGAACAGTTAAAATATAATATTATCAATTTAAAGGTTTATTTTTATTTTTATCGGATTCTTTTTATTCGATGTGTATGAT
Organism: Trichonephila clavata; assembly: GCA_019973975.1. Classification (NCBI taxonomy): domain Eukaryota; kingdom Metazoa; phylum Arthropoda; class Arachnida; order Araneae; family Nephilidae; genus Trichonephila; species Trichonephila clavata. The sequence goes on along the minus strand of BMAO01033815.1, from coordinate 303,090 downwards.
TTATTAATAAACTTATTAATTTCACGATATTTGAGTACAAAAAAAAAACATTAAAAGCTAATTTTTGTTTACATTATTTTAAACATTTGTTCCTTTTTTAAATTGCAAATTTTTTCTTGGTTTAATTTTTTACCTATTTTTTTAAATTTATAGATATTATCACACACACACAAGTTTTCTTTCAGAAATCAATAAAAATGTTAATCTGTTACTTAGGAATTAAATAACATTCATTTCTAGATAAAACAAATGTTGTCATAAAAAAGGGGGGGGGAAGATACAAATGTTTTTGTGAATGAAGCGAAATATTAATATGTTGTATAAAAATATTGTGTAAAAAATATGTGTTAAATTTTTAAATTTGCATTAAAAAATAGTTTGTCTATGTAATATTTAAGTAATAACCACGTTATATAATCACATATAAAATCTGTTTTAAAAATATATTTCTTTAAATTAATATTTCCCTCACGGTGTTCAACAGAAATTTGCGAAGAAAAAATTGTATTGCCACTTTTGGTGTTACGCTATTTTATTGTGAGGTTTTATATATTAGCTTTATGTACGTATGATATACAATATGTTTGTTAACACGTCATAATGAGATATTACATATAATATTAGTTATTAACTTTACTAAGCCTGATATAAAAGTTAATTATTAATTTGATAAATTTATGTGAATTGTTAGGTTATTGTCAGATAAATATTTATAAATACTAGAATGTAATTTTAGAGATATTTATTTGCTCTATTAAAAAAAAGAATTCTCTTTGAGGATATTCAGAGCAGCATAATAAAATCTAAGAATAAATATTTTAAAAATATAGGTATTAATTTTAATAAAATATTAGGATAAGTGAGTTCGAATTTTTTTTACTTATTTAAAAGTTAGAATTTACGTGAATAGTTTCAAACTGAAACGGATAAGATTTGAAATTTATATTTCAGAAATACAATTTAAGGTAACAGAACACCTTCGAAGAAAATTTTTTGAATTAACCTGAATTTTGCCTGTTAATGCATATTTTATGACCTTATGGGTCTTTAAAATGAGAAAAACACCCAAGTAAAGTCTTATTAGTGCACATTTTTTCTGTGAAAGGGGTATTTTATGAAAAAATAAGCAAAAATAAGACTTTACGCAAAACATGATAACTGAAAATAAAATAAATATATTGACATTTTGTAAATTGAATAATATAGCATACAACCTTATCTAGGGAATAGACACTTATTTTGGTAACATAACAATTACGTGAGAAGCTATTGTGTTTCGAGCTTCTTAACGTTGAAATTTTCTTTAAAAGCTATTGTAATTTTCACTTTATTGCTGTATAAAAAAATTTCTACTCAACATAAAATCTTAAGAGAGGTCTATTCCCTGTATTAGTATTTAAAAAACATATATATAAAATTTTTATTTCATCCAAGCATAACTTTTTGAGATATTGTGTTTTGCGGTAAGAAAAAATGTTAAAAAAACTCATTTTGAGAAAACGACAAAAATAACATTAAACTAATCTGATTACAAGAAAAACACTTACTTTCTTATTAAAATGCACCAGATTTATAATTCTCTCCATCTTTAACTTCTAAAACAATATTTTTTTTCTTTTTAAGGGCTCTTAAAATTTTCCTATGTTTCTTTGTTTTGGGGTCTGCGTTATGAATCGATTCACGGATTCTGCATTTATCTAAATGTTTATATCCCCGTAAGGTAAACACCCCAGGATTTTCAATATTCATCTTATTAAAAACTTTGAGGCACCCATTTAATCCCTCATTGAAATGTATAACAGCATCATACGACCCAAATTTAATTGTTTTGAGCGAAACAAATACTTCTTTCGGAACTTTTTGCCAGACTATTCCGTTAAAACACTCATTTGCATTTTGCGTGCGTCCATGTAAGCACTTACTTAATATCTGTTTGTCGCATAGTTCTAAATATACTGGTTTAATTTTATTTAAAACATCATTTGATAAACCAGCATATTTTGTGGTACATTTTGTTCCATTTGCCACCCCCCGCTGAAAATAACACCAGCTGTCTTTCCCTATTGGGCACTGACCATGCATCGGTTTCTTATCACTTGATGCACAGTGATATAACGCAGCAATTACATTTTGCTGCATGGCATTTAAGTTACAGACATTACTACGTACAGCAATTCCGTAGTAATTTTGAAGTCGGTCGATAAAATTATCAGTTAATTTGCCTTTACCAGACAGTCCTTTAGTTTTTGTTTTTAGCTTTCTTAGACGCGAGCCCACTCTCTTTTGTACATGGCCAATGCACTCAAACTTTGTCACACTGTTCATTCCATAAGTGTCTTTCACACTCATGAAAGCTTTTGAGTCACCATCGCCATAATATTGCGTGTATTGAAGTCTGCGGTTTTTTTCTGAACGAAGAAATATTCGTGAAGCCCCCACAATTTCCTTTTTTGACAAAGATCCCGTGAAGTTACACTGACATATGTGGTCGGCTTTTGACGACTCATATTCAGAGTTTCTTGGCATAGTCTGAAGTCTCTTACATGTAGGACAGTAGGACGACATAACTTCTACGTCTAACACCTTACCAGTATCAACTGATATTGCAGCAACACAACCATTCATAGACGTATAGCCTCTACGCTGCCATGTGCCATCCACAGATATGCCACATTTTACAAAATCAGATGAAACATTTTGTTTTATATCCGCAATTTCAGTAGCAGCTTTTTTCATGGATTCCTCAGCTACTTCCTGAACCACTTTTAAAAGCTTTGCTTCCTGATTTTTGAAAGCAGTTTTTGTCTCTCAGTCGAGGCAAATTTAATGTTGAGCATAATTTAAATGCACCAGCAAAACCCTTGCCTATCTGCCGCATACCATATACTAGCCTGGTATTTATGACTGGTGCATTTACAACTTTTTTTGATGAAGCAAATGCAAAGAAAAAGTCACAGCATTTACATTTTAGTGTAAAATGAGAGCATAATCCATACATGGAATCCTCAAAAAGCTCTACTTTTTCAGCAAAACATTTTGGGCAGCAAAGTTGAGAAAATGCATCCACAATAAGCTCAAAATCAATGATTCTGTTACCAATCAGAGGACCAGGCATTTCTTCTGCAGTTGACATACTCTCATTTCCCAATTTTGAAGAACTAGCAGTGCATTCAGGAACAGGTGTTGAATTGCTGTTATTTTCGGAAATTTTTGTGTATTTATTTCCAAAAAATTGTCTCTTACGCTTTCTAGCAATACTTTTCACCATTTTCAAGCAAAAATAAAACAGAATAGAATTATTTTTTAACTTTCTACGCTGTCGATTCTTTCAGTATGAAAATCAAACATATATGTAAACAAAGTCACTAAACAACAAATTTGATGCCAGATTTCATACATAAAAAAGGAAAATGTATTTCTAAATACATTTATATTTATTCTCAAATATTCTATTTTAATTTCTGACAAAATATTTGTATATTAATTTTCATATTTCATGTCATATACCATGAAAGATAAACGTAAACAAACAATTTGGGCCACTTCCGGTTAGCAGAAAGGCATTTCCGGTCAGAGAAATTCATGATCAAGTAATATTAAAAAAGCTGTAACTTGGCTTCTAATTAAGCTAGAAACAAAATTTTTACAGATTTAGAAAGATAAAAGATTGAATTTTAATATTTGATCAAAAACGAAAAATCGATATTTTGACCAAAAATTGAGTTTTAAAGGTGTTCTGTCACCTTAACAATGGACATCATTTTTCACCTTGAGGTGATACATTGTAACATTGATACATTGTAACACAGCCCATTTGTAATATCATTATAATATGCTCAGTTAAAAAGTTGTGAAGTTTCAAATTTAGAACATATTTGATTAAGATTTGTATAAAGTATTTTATAATTATTTCGAAGACTTCTTTTGATTATATTTATAATGTACTATAATTTTATTAGAAACAGAAAAGGAACATTTTTAATAACCTTTGATAAAATTAACAAAAAATGTATCAAACAAAAGATGCATCATTTATATAAGAATACCGTATACTTAAAATTTGAATTACACGCATTCACATTTAATAATTATTTATTGGAATCAATCAAAATTATTTCCCTAATTTAATTTTTACAGAACAAGTATTATTGTTCTGTAAATTGTTTGCAATTTTTTCAATTTTAAACATTTTGATAATTTTAACTATTATGAATGATTTCCCAGTATCTAAGTACGATTTCTTAAAAAAATAAATTTTTTGACTGTCAAGATTTTTTTCATTCGATTATTGCAGTAATTAAAGAATAAAGTTGCCAAAGAAATTTATGAAGAACTTTTTTATGTTTCTATTTTTTATTTCTATTTACTATTTTCATTTGTATATGTATACTTTGAAATTAGAATTCTTATATCATTTTGATTTTAATGCATACAACACTGATGTCGCTCTTAAAGTAAGAAAACAGTCTTCCCACACAATTGCTTTTCTTAAAAAAAGTTTATAGGAAATCACAATGAATTATTGGCAACAAAACAGCCATTTTAAGTGTGCCATCGTTGAATGCTGTTCCCGAACGTTGGCAAGGACCTGCATGCTAAAATTGATATCTCACTTTTAATACGCATCGCTGTACAAATAATTTAAACTTTTTTTTGTATAATAGTATTCTAGAAATCTAGAATACTATTATACCAAAATTCTTATAGGTTTTATAAGAATTTAGAATTTAATCTATGGTTCTTTGCCACTGAATTGCACAAGGAAGAACCCAAGAAATTTGCTTCCGACTAAACTTAACAACGAAAATAAAATGGATTAAAAGTTCGAGAAACCTTACAATAACACTTAAATTGCAGAAATTTGCAGCGTGTTATGACTCAATACGATTTTAAATTCTAAACTTGGCTTTCTTAACCAATTTCAGTGAGAAATATAGGGTAATCAAACTATTTCCTTTTAAAAAGAGACAAATAGTAAAGCGAGAGATTTATTTACCCTTTTTTTTAATTTTCTAATGGTGCTGCGGATGGGTATTTTACCATAGCAGACCTAGTGCATTACCCTAGAACTGGAATGTCTTTTTAGTGGGGCACCATATATAGATGGCATAGCAATCTAACCGCAAATAATTTTCAAGCCCCGTTTCCTCCCCAGAGAGAGGCAACTGAGCTCTGATGATTTGAAACTGTTCTAAGTATTTAGTTTTGCCGACAGTACACAAATAGGGAGATATTTTACACGTCGCATAATCATACGACGTGAACGCTGTTGATTTTGAGCATCATTAAAATCTCCCGACTTGTGCAGTCGACGAACCCACAAACTTGGGCGTACAAGGCCAGGCCAAGCCAACCAGCCGACAAGATTTATTTACTATACAATGTAGCATTTTCAACATTGTTTTTTTTTAAAAAAAAGGACAACTACATAATAAAAAGGCATTCTATAAAAACTGCTTAGTTTAAAAACCTAGATTATAATATTATGGAAACCGTAATGCTCATTTAATGAATTTTTTCTGCTAATTATCTGATATGAAGCTCATTAAATTCCCCCTAATTTGGTTTAATCAATTATCTGGTAAATGGTTCCAAGAAACTAATTATGCTGATTAAGACTTATTATAGCGATAAAACGATGACAATGTCTTTTCTTAGTAAGGTATTGATTCGTATGTTTTAGGCCAAAGATTTATTTTTCAGGGACAATCGTCTGTGTGAGTGTTATGCTACATGACATAGGGAAAGGGAGACATTTAACCTGGTTAGTAGAGTAACGGATTATAAGGCGAATGGTCGTGAACTAGTGGTGTGGTCTTTCTAAAAACCATAGTTTGGTGGAGCTAATAGGCTTTAAATGCCAGGACTGAAGTTTTTATGGTATGACTAAGGAGAAAGGGGTAATGTTCGCAAACTTGTGCCTGATTGTGCTGCATTATGTCGCAGGATCGATTGTGGTGTCACTAAATACATTCCAATTAGTGACGTCATTGAAGATCGAAAGCCTCAAACTGGCGTAAGAAGAATTAAAGAGAATGTGTTTAAATAATTGGTTTGTTGGCTCAGATGTTGTCCAAGAACACTTGGCTGTAGTTTAAAATTGCGATGTATATCGCCAAATTTCTTTGAGCTTTTTTAAAGTTTAAATATAATAAATAACTAACAAAAAACTATTGATGGTATAGCTAAGATGAAGACAGTGAGATATCAACAGGTGTAATTCTCGTCTTTTAATTACGGTTCGAGCGGACGGGACGCCGCGATAACCTAGTGGTCAAAGTCAAGTATTCGTGGATGGCCTGTCATGAGTGCGAGTCTAGTGCTGCTGATGACCCAGCGTGTAAAGAGAGGAGCTACACGTTAAGTCTGTCAAGGTAAACTATCCTCTTGTTGGTGTTGTGGGGAAGTTCAGGATAGGAGGTTCCAGATCAGGTGTCGCCCTAGTCACTCAACTGGGACTCAAAATGAAGAGGTCTTTCACCAATAGCTCTCTTGTTGCTTTACATTGCGAAGTTAATAAAACTTTCACTTACTGAAAAGGATGAAAACTGCAACCCTCATCCTACTTGTTGCTTCTAGGTGCGATATTAAAACAATTAATCTCAAACAGACTAAATGTCAAAATTAACACTCGAGTCTTATGGTGTAAAAAATGCTTCAAAGAACCAAATTCAGATGAATCCAAAAATGTAAACTATTAGAATGTGTTATCTGACAATGTTTCGCTCTTTATTCTACAAATTTTCTTTGATGCTAATGCACGTGTTAACTATCATCTTCTTACAGAAGAAATGTGATACATATAAAAGAAGTATCAGGTGTATAAAATGAACTTATATGAACATTAACGAAAGGGTAGTTGTTCATTTTGGAAAAAACTTTGTAAGTAAAAATTTCATTAGCTTACTACAACCAAGTCCAAAAGTCTTGTGGGCGGTCGCAGAAGAAACCACGAGTGCAGGGGGCTGGAGAATATTTCCCTCCCCTTCAGCTCCATGCCAAAATTGTGGAGGTGGAGATAGGTGGTGTCGCCATCTATCGTTAAGAAGTCCAACCTGTCTCACAGGCAATGGCAACTTTCATTCCTTCCCTGCGGGAAGGACACGACAACAACAACAACAACCAAGTTGATATTCCAAGTACCATTACAAAAAGCATTTCAGCGACTGCATTAGAGATACAGAATGACAATATTGGAGAAGAAAATGTCAGATCCGCGTGGTTCGTCAACTGGCTGTTTACTTCTGAGAGATAAGTAATCAGAAATTTCCATAGTTTGATTGTATGGGAAAATCTGCCTGCCATTAAGTTATTTGGTCATTCAGTGAGATTAATACATGAGAACTTTTATCTTGTGTTTGCGACTTGATACAGTTGATTCGTGTACTTCCTCGTGTTTCATCCGAATTATTTCCTGAGAAACCATTTCGTTCTTTGCAGTCACTGTTTCAATGTTCAATGTAAATATATCGTCTTCGGAATCCCTATTTCAATCTTCAAGAAACCATATCATTTTCGGAATCACTATTTCAATCTTCATAGTAATAGTATCGTCTTTATAACCCATGTTACAATCTCCAAAGTAACCATATAGTCTTCGGGTTACCGTTAAAGACCTAGAGTAGCTAAAAAGTGCGACGTTACTGTTCACTCACTCATTCGAGTTTACCGTTAATAATCTGAGTTGTGATTTATATTATCAAAATAAATTAAAGTTCCAGAGCCTTAAAACACATGAAGTTTTTGCAAGAGCAAAGTGGCCGTGATAGTCTATGGTTATGGTCATGAACTTGTGGCTGGCATATCACGGGCTCGAGTCCTAGTGCTGCTGAACATCCGCCATGTAGGGCAGCGGTAGCCTCATGGACTCGTGGCTGGTGTGTGATGATTTCTAGCCTACTGCCACTGAAGTCCCACCGTGTGGAGGGTCTCATGCGTCCTCCCGTTTGTTTTGTATGTAAATTAGGAGAGGGTGGTTCGAGCTTAGGTTCTGTCCTTGTCAGTTGACCATGATTCAAAATTACGAGGTCCATCACCAAAAGTCCATATGTAGCTGAATAAGGCAACGTTAACATTCACTCATTCTCTCATCCGCCGTGTAGAGAGGACTGATGCTTGTTAAATCTCTCAAGCCTCAAAGTCACCTCGTTTGCGTGGTGGCGAAGTCCAGAAATTTGAGTGCTAGCCCCCAGTTCAAAATCACGAAGTCAATCATGAATAACTTTCGTCTAGCATTCACTTACGTAAGATCAAACAATAAAATAATAAGCGGATAGTTCCTATAAATTTAATTACAGTATTAAAAAATGCTGTTTGTCTTACTTTGGATAGAGTTTAGAATTTTTTTTGTTGTTAACTACGACAAATCTATTTTTGGTTATACAAATATTGTCTGATTCTTTTAAAATTTTCACATTTTCACTGACATATTCAAATGCAACCTGTAGTTACTTTACTCAAGATTTTTCTTTGTTTCGTAATAGTTAAGCCTACGAAAAATAATAAAAATACATATTTGCACAATTATGCAAATGTACAAAAAAAAAGGAATGGATTAAATCAAATATTTTCTTTTATAAAACTTTAACTATTCAAACAAAAGAGTAATCAAAGCCATTTTAAAATTAGAATATTTTAACTGAGAAGTAAGCCTGCTTTTAAATAAAAAAAAAAAGCTGGTAAATATAAATTTTGTCATGCAATTATGTAAGAATACATGATAAATGCATTTTTTCAATTATTTAAGTGTGTAAATATTTATAGTTTCTCAATTTTTACTTTAAATATGTTAAGTTACGAGATGAATACTTTTTTCTATCAAATATAAAAGAGATGTTGGAAAAGAAAAATTCTAAGCTTGTCTGGAGAACATAATTTGTCAATTAGACCCTTTTTCAAGCTTACATCTATCAATATTTTTGAAAATTTATATAACATTGAAATGATATACTGTAATCTTGATAGAAATTATATTTATCGAAAAATGCTTATAATTCAAAAATAAATTCCAAGCTACCGGATTGAAATCTTTGAGTTATAATATTATTTGAAATATAATTATTGTAATAATAAATATAATTATTAAATAATTATAATATTATATTAAATATAATTATTATATTTTTAAATAATTGTAATATCAAATGTAATTATATAATAGAATTATAATATTAAATATAATTAAATAAACTAGAGTAGTTATATATAATTATAAAATAGTTAAAATAAAAATGTTGCCATATGTTTGAAAGAATGTATTTTTACAGTTCTAAATAACCACTCAAAAATTATTAATGTTTATTTTGTAAAAAATATGGATATTTGACATGACATAAACATCTATAAGAAGTATAATATTTCAAATATGAACAACTGAGGAATTGAATTTATTCTTTCACTATACATAATTTTATAGATTATGGTATTTTATAAATTCGGTAGTCTCAAAAAATTTTGAATTATATTGGCTTCAATGGTATAGGTCCCCTAATGGGCATTGGGGAATAAAGTTTTCAACGATTTTTATTAAGACATTTATCCATACGTATTTACCCTTAGTAGAAGAAAATATTCCATGCAATTTTAAGGAATTAAAATTCTAAAAATGAATATATTTTGGAAAATATAAACCATCAATTATTGTTTCAATGAAATGGAAAAAAAATATTATCACATGAAATTGATCAATTTTCATGTGCACGTTAATATTCCCACAGCGGGGATAATATTCGAATCTGATAATGAAAATGACTCTGAGTATTTTATTAGATCTTTGGAATAACTTCTTACGGATCATTTGGAGTATTCTTTATTATTTATTAAAACTAATGACAAATTTAGAATAATTCATAAGTTTCAGAGTTTTATTCGAAATTTCGTAGAAGTTTACAAGAGTTGCTACATGTGATCTTGAAATGTTCCAGAAAATGGTATGCGGAATTTTACGAAAAAATTAAGTTTCAAGACGAATCATTTGCAACGGACAACACAGAAATTAACAGAGAAGGAAAAGTAAGCATTTGTGCAACATTATGGACCATTGATAGAGTGATGCTATAAAATGTGTGGAATGAACTGGATTACAGATTGGATGTATACCACCGTGTAAGAAGAAAGTCACACATCAAACTGAAACAAAAAAAAAAACACTTGGTATATTTATCTTCACATATCACTTATTGTAACAAGTGCAGTAGTTTCGGTAAAATGATTTTTTAAAATCGTGTCCATCATTTGTACTAACCCTGTACTTCGAAACAAACATAGTATTATTTAGAATATTCATTGCTTAATTTCGGCTAAATGCCAGTACTAATACCTGAAAGCTTCATTTTTAGAAAAATAACTATGTTAATTAAGTTAGCAAATTAATTTATTAACATAATTTAGTCCTTTCAGCTCGTATCAATGAAGATAATTTGTCCAATTATCATGATAACTACGACATGCTAATAAAAAATGTCCGTCATTTTTTCTTTTCTTTTCCCTAAATTTCCATTTTGTAATGAATGTACAAAGACTCTTCAACTTTCCTTCGAAATTTTTTTTGGATGGTTGATTTCTATTTTTTAAATTTGTAAATAAAAAAAAATAATTGAATATTATATCAGTACTAATTGCATTATGCTTAGTAAAATAATTATGAAATAAACGTTGTTATAAGAAACTTTTTAATATTTGTTGACACTAAGTTTGGAGTTGCATCTGGCAACTGCAACAAATTGGCTACGTGCCAATGTATTTCTTATGTAACAATTTTTGGTTGTGTTCACAGGGGCGGAAAAGACGACTGTCTGCATGGTTATCATAAGCATAAAAAATTTGTAATATTACAAAATAATAAATTTTATTATTTTACTCAGAAATATAATACATTACAATTAATTGTATACATTAAACAAGTACTATAAAAAATTAAGTCAATTCCTACTTAGGTCAACAAAAAAAATTTATTTTATTTACTTTTTTATTAAATAGCTACAATTAACATATATATATATATATATATATATATACAGATGACAGAATCACAATTTTAAGTGATAAAATAGACAGCATTTTTCCATGCAGAATTTTCCATTTTCCATTCTATGTATGTTGTTGGACTGTTTTTGTTTTTGATACTATTTATTGATCAATTAAATTTAATTGTATTAAAAAACAGTATAATAAAAACAAAGTCACATTCTCAGAAGTTAGCCCATCCCAGGTTAGATTCGAACCTACGTCCTTTGGATTAGAAGCTCAACGCGCTATCCATTGCGCTGCAGGAACTCAACGAATGCTTTTCCTTTCTATATATACTATTGGACTATTTTTTGTTACTATTTATACTGGCCTCCAAAAGTTGAGGAATAATATGGGTTTTGAAACTCACTCTAAAAAAATGACAGTAACAATAAAATTTATAGATTATATAAATGAAAAACGAACTTCATACAAATTTATGCAAACACAATAGCTGCCACTTTTTTTTAATAGGAAAGAACAGATATATATGAGTGAAAGAAAAATATGCATATATCAGGCTTTCGTAATTAAGCATGCAACTTTTGACGATACCAATATTTTGTTCGAGTATAATTAATACTCCACGGAAAAATGGACTTAAGTTAAGAAAGAATTAATTGAAGCTATTGTAGAATGATCTTTATATATTTTTTATCTGTATTACAGCATTAGAATTTGAGTTATTGTAGAAAAATCGCTGTCAGTTAAAATGATGTTAAGAAGGGAGATTTTGCATGGAACTGACATTCGAAAGGGCAATAACCGGAATGTCAAAATGATGTGCAATGAAATACGAAAGTTATCTGCCTCTATCAAAATAAAAGTATTCAACCAAACATAACATCCGCTGCAAATAATTGGAAGAAATCCGGAGAGAGAGAGAGAGAGAGAGAGAGAGGCTACGGGAAGAGGGAAAAAAGGGTAGAGAACGAATCGTCATTCCCCCCACGCAACTGGCTAATTTTTCCCCCTTTTCCCTTCGTTTATTCGAAAATCGGGGGAACTTTTGTTTATAAAGAAGTATCAAGTAGAATTTTTCTTCTCTTTAATTTTTTTTTCTTCGTCGGGACTTTTACTGATCAAAGGGGAAGACATATACTTATTTGATTCTCTCCCAAGAAACTCACATGTAGAGTAATTTTGGTACTTTCTAATAATCAACATCGCATGAAAATTCGCCAATTCATTGGCGGCTTTGTGAATTTGGCGAAGCTCAAGTACCCGAGTACTCGTGATTGACATTGTTTCCAGCGTAGGTTTCAGTCCTGGTGCAATTAAACATTTATCGTTCAGAGAAGCTAATGCACAGTGCTTAACCCCAAAACTGCCATCGGTATATATATACGTCTTTCAAAACCAGTGCGTTAAATGTCCCGGACGTATATGTATGTGTATTTCCAAAATGCAATATTTTTCTTTGGGATGCTATCAGTAAACCTTTTCCGAACACTTTGGAATGCAATAAAATGATTTTGATAGTGTTAGCGAAGGATTTACTTATTTAAGAAAACCATTTGCTTACTTATGCTTTTTCTTTTCTCCCCGATACGCGGCATACTCTCACTTACGTGAGAAACGACGACACTGGGAACGAATGTGTAACTTTTAATGGGTGAACTTATAACAAGATCTATACAATGTGTATAATTATCCTCTACTACAAGCAGTAATTATCTTCTGTTACAAAAGAAGTTATAAATTCTTCTATAACAAATATAAATATCTTTTTTACAAATTTTGTTTATTTATTTTTAGGAGTATGAAATTGTGTGTGTTGCGTGGAAAATGAGCAAAATAATTTTTTGTTCCTGCTGATATATAATTTCGATCCTTGTTCCTAAAGATATATATATTTAATCTTGTTTATTAAAGTCACACTTTAAAGACGTGCTAGAGCTACTTTCGTTGAACCATATAATTTTGAACTTCGGTTAAATGACTAAACTTAAGCTGATTTCCCACTCTTTAAATTCCCATACCCTTATGCCTAGTGGTCAAGGAAATTGACTCGTGGACGGCATGTCATGAGTTCGAGACTAGTACCGTTGAACACCCGATATGTAGGGGAGCGATGGACGCTTAATCTGTCGAAGCTCAAACGTCCTCCTGAAGGTCTGGTGTGGAAGTTAGGAGAGGGGGATGCCAGCTCAGGTTTCATCCTCGTCACTTCACCATGGCTCAAAATTTCGAGGTCCATCACCAGAAGCCCTCAAAAAGGTGAAAATTGCGACGTTAATATCCACTCACCCATACCCTTACAACTTTATTATTCGAGGCCCAGACAATTTTAACGGGCAATAAATAGCCCTTTTGCATTGCGGATTTTCAGTGGCCCCAAGAGTTTAATACTCGACTCGATTCCTCAATATATACTGCTGTTTGTAAAAAAAACAGCTTTTTTAAAATATAAAATAAAAGTAAGAGAAGGTTAAATAAAAATAAATTAAGAAAACTTATTTATATTGTAACTTTATTTATATTGTTCATGAATTTTTTAAAAAAAGTTAATGCACTTTTTGTAAGTTTTAATATTTTTCGACATTAATATATAAAAATATTCATATATTTTTTTTCATCTCTTAAAAAATCATGTTTTGAAATTCAATTTAAACATTTCGGTTGTTCCAATACAATATAAATTAAAATAAAAGTAATGCTATTCGTATCGATTGTCCCAACAGCATTCGCTTTATAGTAACAATTACATCCTTAGATAGAACGAACGCAATATTATTAATAGAGATCTTCCAGATTCTTTAGTTTAAAATTGTTCTCTGCTGCAGGCAACGTTTATCGAGTCACAAAGTATTCCTTGGAACTTATTTAAAACACTGTCGACAATGTACAACTTTTTTAACAGAAAAAGATTCAAAATGTCATACTTCAAAGCTATTTCTTTGAGATTACTTTTAAGAATCGGATAAAGTGGTAAGGAATTTTTATACTTAATTTACTCAGTTTTCGCTTGTAAAGCAACTGAAAGCAGTTTGAGTGTAATGAGCAAAAAAGGAATTCTGTTTTAAAATCGAATTTCTGTATTAACTGTCTTCCTTCATGCCTTTCCAGCCTCACTTATCTATCACACAGATCCAAAGAAACAGTTTTCTTTTTTTGTTACAATAATTAAATATTTCTTTTTGTAAGGCTTTCGTTCTTTTGAGCACTGTCTTTGCCGAATTCTTTGCAATACTTAAAGGGAATTAATGCTTAATGTCATCTAACGTAGATCTGATCATACTTCTAGGTAATTATACTGCTGTTTGTAAAAATTGCAACACAATGAAGGGATTATCAGAATTAAATGAAATTTAATGCACAAGCGACTTGTATTAGTGCAAATAAATGACGAAATTTTCAAAGCAAAAGAACGATATTAAGTGTCCGAAATCAGTATTTGGCGTAGCCACAACGCACTGCAATAAGCGCGGCTATACGACGTGGCAGAGAGTTAAGCAGATTTTGAATGTCTGCTTGAGGAAGAGAATTCCATATTGCTTGTATGTGCAGCAAAAATCCGTCTTTTGAAGCTGCAGGACATGGATCACGAGCGAGACTCCAACCAACCAAATCCCACACGTGCACAATAGGCGACATATCCGGCGAATAAGCAGGCCATAGAAGAAGTTGCATGGGTTGGGCTGAACAGAAGACTCGAACAATCTGTACAATATGTGGGCGTGCATTATCCTGCTGAATGATAGCTCCAGGGATGCCTTGAAGTAAGAGACGACTTCGGGCTGTAGCACTTTACGGACGCACATGTTATTAAATACATGTTTTTTATATATATATGCAACACCCTTCAACACGAAATTCTTTTAACACGAAAAAATATTTCATTTTGTGTTAAATGAATTTATCTGCATATCGAAATTACACAACCAGTCGTCTTTGTCAACTGACAAAGATTTGCAGATGATACAGGGCATACTAGTTTATAATTCTGCAGCTTTACTCTTTGGAAATGATCATAAATTCTCTGAACTTTAAGTAATAATATTTAAAATGCGTTTTTGATGTTATTATATATTTTTTCATATGAAAGGTTCTTATAATTTGTTATGATATTTTTATTTTAGAAAATAAACTCTGAAAACTATTTATCATGAACCCATCATTCATAAAGATCCAGTTAAAGAAAAAAATCATTAAATATGTGTTTTTTTCCAGCTTAGCACGCAAATATCTATTTTGTGCTTAAGAAATAATATTTTGATGGTTTTTGGAAAGCAAAAGACTAAGAAAGGAAAAGAGAAAATACCAAATATTGATTTTTTTACTGTGCAAACGATTTTGAATATAATTTAAAGTCAATGTTACAAGATATATAAGGACAATGTTATACACAATGTGACACTGCAGTCATATATCTTCTGAGGTAATCAAATCACATAATCATTCCATGTACAGTGTAATTGAAACGGTAATGATACTTTTCCAAATTCTTAGGCAAATTACAATAGCTCATTATAATGCTCTATTTCAGAAGAAAAAATAATACCAGCTTTAATGAAAGCTCTAACTATCATTATCATATTATGTCGAGAGATAATACACAGTAAGATATTTTATTCTTATAAAATAATTGCCATTATCCCTTGTTATAATTTATTTTACATGTATCATTTAAATATTAAAGTTTGTGCTAGTTTAAATCCCTTATGTAACGTAACAAAATATTTAACAAAGAGTGTATATTTTCTTTGTTAAATTGCAAACATTTTGACAATTATGTTTCATATTTGTAAAATCTTATTCAATTGGAATGTAGCTATAATATGAAATTTAAATTTCATTGATGTGTTCCTAGTTTAATTGTGTGTTTAATCCTAAGCTGCGCTTAACTAATGAATAAACATACACGCCAAAACAACGTTTTCCAAATTTTCTTACAATTGCAACATCCATGGAACACGGGTAGAAATAGCCTGAGCTTTGTGACCGGTAATGCTCCAATTAAGCCACTTCTTCGAGTTCTTATTTCCTAAAAGAGCTTTCCTTTAGAATAACGGAGGTTGCTATCAAATGGAAAAGAGCCTCAAAAGCCTCCAAATTTTGGTGAGGTGTAGATTTATGAAGTGTGAGGAACCAGAGGCCATCTTTGTTACTTGACGTAATTCAGTATTACAAGAACTGTCTATAGAACCAAGTGTAGCTTTATTTTATTCGTGTAAGATAAGTAGCTTAATTACGTTGCTCTACTGATTGATAATTATTTGCATCACACTCGGAAGCTAGTGGTGATGAATCTCGTAATTTGAACCACATCCAAGTCACGAGGACGACAATCATCCTCCAAACTTCCCTATCACGCCAACGGTAGGACTTTGCCACAGTAGGTTTAGCGTACATCAGTCCTTGGATATGGCAGATCTTCAGTGGCAAAATGACTCAAATATGCAACTCGACAACGTGGTTAATGAGTTTTTCACCATGAGCACTCGTCTATACATAGACACTGTATTCCTCCTTTACTAGAATGTGAGTGATTTTTGATTAACTTCTTAATGCAGCATTTCACAAAAGTTCAAAGTTTGCTACACCCAATTTTCACACATGGTGCATTCCTCCATACAATAAAATTTTATTGAATTCACTAATAATATACTATGATACTAAAGCTACAATGTGACTTTAATTACTAACCGTACAAATCATCAAGTTAAATATTAAATTTTTTTTACATAATTTTGTATATAACAAGCCCATGAAAAAAAATCATTAGTAATTACTAAACCTGTTCTTAACCTAGTATTTAAAAATTAATTATCAAATACAATATGCAGTATTGATATATTTATAAGTGTATTATATCAGTACATGTGTCAAAAAGTATTTTGCTGTTTCTTTTAGTAAATTAATATATTTTTTAAAAATATTTTATTTTCAACTTATTTTCGTGCCCCACGGTTTGAGAAACAGTGACTTAATGCTAATACTTCCGGTAAAACTGAGAAACAGGCAATAAAAATAGGAAAATATTAAATTCATTGCTTAAATTTCGCAAAAAACAGCTTTAAGTGACAGTAATAAGTTCGAATGTGAAATAAACGTTCTCTTTAATTGTGAAAGTTATTAAATATTTGATTCTTCCAAATTGCTTCAGTTTGAAGAGTAGGATACCAGCTCAGGTGTCGTCCGTGTCACCTGACTATGGTCCAAAGTTACGAGGTCCGTCTCCAAAAGCTGAATGCGGAGTTATCAAACAATCAATCAATCCGAAATGCTACTAATTCCGATATTGTTTGTTGTAAAAGAGAAATTCAGAAGGCAAGATTACTCCCTTCAATGTTGTTGGAAATTAGGAAGATTAGTCATCACATTGGTATTTACGCAGATTAAAATTTGCATAATT